>ARYC01018888.1:0-39601 GCA_000711775.1 Oxytricha trifallax
AAAAAAATTTAAATTATTTGTTTCATTTATCTGCTAGATGCGGCTCAAGTCGCGCTACAACTTCTAAGTGTTTTCCTTTAATGTAGATAAGTTTGTGATTTTACAAAACTATTTTTGTCTCAAAATTATCCATCCGAGGACAAGATAGTGTAAATTGGCTTTAAAAATGGGTAGCCTTGTTTGTAGATTGAAATTTTACTATGAAAAAAAATTTAAATTATTTGTTTCATTTATCTGCTAGATGCGGCTCAAGTCGCGCTACAACTACTAAGTGTTTTCCTTTAATGTAGATAAATTTGTGATTTTACAAAACTATTTTTGTCTCAAAATTATCCATCCGAGGACAAGATAGTGTAAATTGGCTTTAAAAATGGGTAGCTTTGTTTGTAGATTGAAATTTTACTATGAAAAAAAATTTAAATTATTTGTTTCATTTATCTGCTAGATGCGGCTCAAGTCGCGCTACAACTTCTAAGTGTTTTCCTTTAATGTAGATAAGTTTGTGATTTTACAAAACTATTTTTGTCTCAAAATTATCCATCCGAGGACAAGATAGTGTAAATTGGCTTTAAAAATGGGTAGCCTTTGTTTGTAGATTGAAATTTTACTATGAAAAAAAATTTAAATTATTTGTTTCATTTATCTGCTAGATGCGGCTCAAGTCGCGCTACAACTACTAAGTGTTTTCCTTTAATGTAGATAAATTTGTGATTTTACAAAACTATTTTTGTCTCAAAATTATCCATCCGAGGACAAGATAGTGTAAATTGGCTTTAAAAATGGGTAGCCTTTGGTTGTAGATTGAAATTTTACTATGAAAAAAATTTAAATTATTTGTTTCATTTATCTGCTAGATGCGGCTCAAGTCGCGCTACAACTACTAAGTGTTTTCCTTTAATGTAGATAAGTTTGTGATTTTACAAAACTATTTTTGTCTCAAAATTATCCACCCGAGGACAAGATAGTGTAAATTGGCTTTAAAAATGGGTAGCCTTTGTGTGTAGATTGAAATTATACTATGAAAAAAATTTAAATTATTTGTTTCATTTATCTGCTAGATGCGGCTCAAGTCGCGCTACAACTACTAAGTGTTTTCCTTTAATGTAGATAAGTTTGTGATTTTACAAAACTATTTTTGTCTCAAAAATTATCCACCCGAGGACAAGATAGTGTAAATTGGCTTTAAAAATGGGTAGCCTTTGTGTGTAGATTGAAATTATACTATGAAAAAAATTTAAATTATTTGTTTCATTTATCTGCTAGATGCGGCTCAAGTCGCGCAACAACTACTAAGTGTTTTCCTTTAATGTAGATAAGTTTGTGATTTTACAAAACTATTTTTGTCTCAAAAATTATCCATCCGAGGACAAGATAGTGTAAATTGGCTATTAAAATGGGTAGCCTTTGTTTGTAGATTGAAATTTTACTATGGAAAAAAATTTAAATTATTTGTTTCATTTATCTGCTAGATGCGGCTCAAGTCGCGCTACAACTACTAAGTGTTTTCCTTTAATGTAGATAAGTTTGTGATTTTACAAAACTATTTTTGTCTCAAAAATTATCCATCCGAGGACAAGATAGTGTAAATTGGCTTTAAAAATGGGTAGCCTTTGTTTGTAGATTGAAATTTTACTATGAAAAAAAATTTAAATTATTTGTTTCATTTATCTGCTAGATGCGGCTCAAGTCGCGCTACAACTACTAAGTGTTTTCCTTTAATGTAGATAAGTTTGTGATTTTACAAAACTATTTTTGTCTCAAAAATTATCCATCCGAGGACAAGATAGTGTAAATTTGCTTTAAAAATGGGTAGCCTTTGTGTGTAGATTGAAATTTTACTATGAAAAAAAATTTAAATTATTTGTTTCATTTATCTGCTAGATGCGGCTCAAGTCGCGCTACAACTACTAAGTGTTTTCCTTTAATGTAGATAAGTTTGTGATTTTACAAAACTATTTTTGTCTCAAAAATTATCCACCCGAGGACAAGATAGTGTAAATTGGCTTTAAAAATGGGTAGCCTTTGTGTGTAGATTGAAATTATACTATGAAAAAAATTTAAATTATTTGTTTCATTTATCTGCTAGATGCGGCTCAAGTCGCGCAACAACTACTAAGTGTTTTCCTTTAATGTAGATAAGTTTGTGATTTTACAAAACTATTTTTGTCTCAAAAATTATCCATCCGAGGACAAGATAGTGTAAATTGGCTTTAAAAATGGGTAGCCTTTGTTTGTAGATTGAAATTTTACTATGAAAAAAAATTTAAATTATTTGTTTCATTTATCTGCTAGATGCGGCTCAAGTCGCGCTACAACTACTAAGTGTTTTCCTTTAATGTAGATAAGTTTGTGATTTTACAAAACTATTTTTGTCTCAAAAATTATCCATCCGAGGACAAGATAGTGTAAATTGGCTTTAAAAATGGGTAGCCTTTGTTTGTAGATTGAAATTTTACTATGAAAAAAAATTTAAATTATTTGTTTCATTTATCTGCTAGATGCGGCTCAAGTCGCGCTACAACTACTAAGTGTTTTCCTTTAATGTAGATAAGTTTGTGATTTTACAAAACTATTTTTGTCTCAAAAATTATCCATCCGAGGACAAGATAGTGTAAATTGGCTTTAAAAATGGGTAGCCTTTGTTTGTAGATTGAAATTTTACTATGAAAAAAAATTTAAATTATTTGTTTCATTTATCTGCTAGATGCGGCTCAAGTCGCGCTACAACTTCTAAGTGTTTTCCTTTAATGTAGATAAGTTTGTGATTTTACAAAACTATTTTTGTCTCAAAATTATCCATCCGAGGACAAGATAGTGTAAATTGGCTTTAAAAATGGGTAGCCTTTGTTTGTAGATTGAAATTTTACTATGAAAAAAAATTTAAATTATTTGTTTCATTTATCTGCTAGATGCGGCTCAAGTCGCGCTACAACTACTAAGTGTTTTCCTTTAATGTAGATAAGTTTGTGATTTTACAAAACTATTTTTGTCTCAAAAATTATCCATCCGAGGACAAGATAGTGTAAATTTGCTTTAAAAATGGGTAGCCTTTGTGTGTAGATTGAAATTTTACTATGAAAAAAAATTTAAATTATTTGTTTCATTTATCTGCTAGATGCGGCTCAAGTCGCGCTACAACTACTAAGTGTTTTCCTTTAATGTAGATAAGTTTGTGATTTTACAAAACTATTTTTGTCTCAAAAATTATCCATCCGAGGACAAGATAGTGTAAATTTGCTTTAAAAATGGGTAGCCTTTGTGTGTAGATTGAAATTTTACTATGAAAAAAAATTTAAATTATTTGTTTCATTTATCTGCTAGATGCGGCTCAAGTCGCGCTACAACTACTAAGTGTTTTCCTTTAATGTAGATAAATTTGTGATTTTACAAAACTATTTTTGTCTCAAAATTATCCATCCGAGGACAAGATAGTGTAAATTGGCTTTAAAAATGGGTAGCCTTTGTTTGTAGATTGAAATTTTACTATGAAAAAAAATTTAAATTATTTGTTTCATTTATCTGCTAGATGCGGCTCAAGTCGCGCTACAACTACTAAGTGTTTCCCTTTAATATAGATAAATTTGTGATTTTACAAAACTATTTTTGTCTCAAAAATTATCCATCCGAGGACAAGATAGTGTAAATTGGCTTTAAAAATGGGTAGCCTTTGTTTTAGATTGAAATTTCACTATGAAAAAAAATTTAAAATATTTGTTTCATTTATCTGCTAGATGCGGCCCAAGTCGCGCTACAACTACTAAGTGTTTTCCTTTAATGTAGATAAGTTTGTGATTTTACAAAACTATTTTTGTCTCAAAATTATCCATCCGAGGACAAGATAGTGTAAATTGGCTTTAAAAATGGGTAGCCTTTGTTTGTAGATTGAAATTTCACTATGAAAAAAAATTTAAAATATTTGTTTCATTTATCTGCTAGATGCGGCCCAAGTCGCGCTACAACTACTAAGTGTTTTCCTTTAATGTAGATAAGTTTGTGATTTTACAAAAATATTTTTGTCTCAAAAATTATCCATCCGAGGACAAGATAGTGTAAATTGGCTTTAAAAATGGGTAGCCTTGGTGTGTAGATTGAATTTTACTATGAAAAAAAATTTAAATTATTTGTTTCATTTATCTGCTAGATGCGGCTCAAGTCGCGCTACAACTACTAAGTGTTTTCCTTTAATGTAGATAAGTTTGTGATTTTACAAAACTATTTTTGTCTCAAAAATTATCCATCCGAGGACAAGATAGTGTAAATTGGCTATAAAAATGGGTAGCCTTGGTTTGTAGATTGAATTTTACTATGAAAAAAATTTAAATTATTTGTTTCATTTATCTGCTAGATGCGGCTCAAGTCGCGCCACAACTACTAAGTGTTTTCCTTTAATGTAGATAAGTTTGTGATTTTACAAAACTATTTTTGTCTCAAAAATTATCCACCCGAGGACAAGATAGTGTAAATTGGCTTTAAAAATGGGTAGCCTTTGTGTGTAGATTGAAATTATACTATGAAAAAAATTTAAATTATTTGTTTCATTTATCTGCTAGATGCGGCTCAAGTCGCGCAACAACTACTAAGTGTTTTCCTTTAATGTAGATAAGTTTGTGATTTTACAAAACTATTTTTGTCTCAAAAATTATCCATCCGAGGACAAGATAGTGTAAATTGGCTTTAAAAATGGGTAGCCTTGGTGTGTAGATTGAATTTTACTATGAAAAAAAATTTAAATTATTTGTTTCATTTATCTGCTAGATGCGGCTCAAGTCGCGCTACAACTACTAAGTGTTTTCCTTTAATGTAGATAAGTTTGTGATTTTACAAAACTATTTTTGTCTCAAAAATTATCCATCCGAGGACAAGATAGTGTAAATTTGCTTTAAAAATGGGTAGCCTTTGTGTGTAGATTGAAATTTTACTATGAAAAAAAATTTAAATTATTTGTTTCATTTATCTGCTAGATGGGCTCAAGTCGCGCTACAACTACTAAGTGTTTTCCTTTAATGTAGATAAGTTTGTGATTTTACAAAACTATTTTTGTCTCAAAATTATCCACCCGAGGACAAGATAGTGTAAATTGGCTTTAAAAATGGGTAGCCTTTGTGTGTAGATTGAAATTAAACTATGAAAAAAATTTAAATTATTTGTTTCATTTATCTGCTAGATGCGGCTCAAGTCGCGCAACAACTACTAAGTGTTTTCCTTTAATGTAGATAAGTTTGTGATTTTACAAAACTATTTTTGTCTCAAAATTATCCATCCGAGGACAAGATAGTGTAAATTGGCTTTAAAAATGGGTAGCCTTGTTTGTAGATTGAAATTTTACTATGAAAAAAAATTTAAATTATTTGTTTCATTTATCTGCTAGATGCGGCTCAAGTCGCGCTACAACTACTAAGTGTTTTCCTTTAATGTAGATAAGTTTGTGATTTTACAAAACTATTTTTGTCTCAAAATTATCCATCCGAGGACAAGATAGTGTAAATTGGCTTTAAAAATGGGTAGCCTTTGTTTGTAGATTGAAATTTTACTATGAAAAAAAATTAAAATTATTTGTTTCATTTATCTGCTAGATGCGGCTCAAGTCGCGCTACAACTACTAAGTGTTACCCTTTAATGTAGATAAGTTTGTGATTTTACAAAACTATTTTTGTCTCAAAAATTATCCATCCGAGGACAAGATAGTGTAAATTGGCTTTAAAAATGGGTAGCCTTTGTTTGTAGATTGAAATTTTACTATGAAAAAAATTTAAATTATTTGTTTCATTTATCTGCTAGATGCGGCTCAAGTCGCGCTACAACTACTAAGTGTTTCCCTTTAATATAGATAAATTTGTGATTTTACAAAACTATTTTTGTCTCAAAAATTATCCATCCGAGGACAAGATAGTGTAAATTGGCTTTAAAAATGGGTAGCCTTTGTGTGTAGATTGAAATTTTACTATGAAAAAAAATTTAAATTATTTGTTTCATTTATCTGCTAGATGCGGCTCAAGTCGCGCTACAACTACTAAAGGTTTTCCTTTAATGTAGATAAGTTTGTGATTTTACAAAACTATTTTTGTCTCAAAATTATCCATCCGAGGACAAGATAGTGTAAATTGGCTTTAAAAATGGGTAGCCTTTGTGTGTAGATTGAAATTTTACTATGAAAAAAAATTTAAATTATTTGTTTCATTTATCTGCTAGATGCGGCTCAAGTCGCGCTACAACTACTAAGTGTTTTCCTTTAATGTAGATAAGTTTGTGATTTTACAAAACTATTTTTGTCTCAAAATTATCCATCCGAGGACAAGATAGTGTAAATTGGCTTTAAAAATGGGTAGCCTTTGTGTGTAGATTGAAATTTTACTATGAAAAAAATTTAAATTATTTGTTTCATTTATCTGCTAGATGCGGCTCAAGTCGCGCTACAACTACTAAGTGTTTTTCTTTAATGTAGATAAATTTGTGATTTTACAAAACTTTTTTTGTCTCAAAAATTATCCATCCGAGGACAAGATAGTGTAAATTGGCTTTAAAATGGGTAGCCTTTGTTTGTAGATTGAAATTTTACTATGAAAAAAAATTAAAATTATTTGTTTCATTTATCTGCTAGATGCGGCTCAAGTCGCGCTACAACTACTAAGTGTTACCCTTTAATGTAGATAAGTTTGTGATTTTACAAAACTATTTTTGTCTCAAAATTATCCATCCGAGGACAAGATAGTGTAAATTGGCTTTAAAAATGGGTAGCCTTTGTTTGTAGATTGAAATTTTACTATGAAAAAGATTTAAATTATTTGTTTCATTTATCTGCTAGATGCGGCTTAAGTCGCGCTACAACTACTAAGTGTTTTCCTTTAATGTAGATAAGTTTGTGATTTTACAAAACTATTTTTGTCTCAAAAATTATCCATCCGAGGACAAGATAGTGTAAATTGGCTATAAAAATGGGTAGCCTTTGTGTGTAGATTGAAATTTTACTATGAAAAAAAATTTAAATTATTTGTTTCATTTATCTGCTAGATGCGGCTCAAGTCGCGCTACAACTACTAAGTGTTTTCCTTTAATGTAGATAAGTTTGTGATTTTACAAAACTATTTTTGTCTCAAAAATTATCCACCCGAGGACAAGATAGTGTAAATTGGCTTTAAAAATGGGTAGCCTTTGTGTGTAGATTGAAATTATACTATGAAAAAAATTTAAATTATTTGTTTCATTTATCTGCTAGATGCGGCTCAAGTCGCGCAACAACTACTAAGTGTTTTCCTTTAATGTAGATAAGTTTGTGATTTTACAAAACTATTTTTGTCTCAAAATTATCCATCGAGGACAAGATAGTGTAAATTGGCTTTAAAAATGGGTAGCCTTGGTTTGTAGATTGAATTTTACTATGAAAAAAAATTTAAATTATTTGTTTCATTTATCTGCTAGATGCGGCTCAAGTCGCGCTACAACTACTAAGTGTTTCCCTTTAATATAGATAAGTTTGTGATTTTACAAAACTATTTTTGTCTCAAAAATTATCCACCCGAGGACAAGATAGTGTAAATTGGCTTTAAAAATGGGTAGCCTTTGTGTGTAGATTGAAATTATACTATGAAAAAAATTTAAATTATTTGTTTCATTTATCTGCTAGATGCGGCTCAAGTCGCGCAACAACTACTAAGTGTTTTCCTTTAATGTAGATAAGTTTGTGATTTTACAAAACTATTTTTGTCTCAAAATTATCCATCCGAGGACAAGATAGTGTAAATTGGCTTTAAAAATGGGTAGCCTTTGTTTGTAGATTGAAATTTTACTATGAAAAAAAATTTAAATTATTTGTTTCATTTATCTGCTAGATGCGGCTCAAGTCGCGCTACAACTACTAAGTGTTTTCCTTTAATGTAGATAAATTTGTGATTTTACAAAACTATTTTTGTCTCAAAATTATCCATCCGAGGACAAGATAGTGTAAATTGGCTTTAAAAATGGGTAGCCTTTGTTTGTAGATTGAAATTTTACTATGAAAAAAAATTTAAATTATTTGTTTCATTTATCTGCTAGATGCGGCTCAAGTCGCGCTACAACTACTAAGTGTTTTCCTTTAATATAGATAAGTTTGTGATTTTACAAAACTATTTTTGTCTCAAAATTATACATCCGAGGACAAGATAGTGTAAATTGGCTTTAAAAATCGGTAGCCTTTGTTTGTAGATTGAATTTTACTATGAAAAAATTTAAATTATTTGTTTCATTTATCTGCTAGATGCGGCTCAAGTCGCGCTACAACTACTAAGTGTTTTCCTTTAATGTAGATAAGTTTGTGATTTTACAAAACTATTTTTGTCTCAAAAATTATCCACCCGAGGACAAGATAGTGTAAATTGGCTTTAAAAATGGGTAGCCTTTGTGTGTAGATTGAAATTATACTATGAAAAAAATTTAAATTATTTGTTTCATTTATCTGCTAGATGCGGCTCAAGTCGCGCAACAACTACTAAGTGTTTTCCTTTAATGTAGATAAGTTTGTGATTTTACAAAACTATTTTTGTCTCAAAAATTATCCATCCGAGGACAAGATAGTGTAAATTGGCTATAAAAATGGGTAGCCTTTGTGTGTAGATTGAAATTTTACTATGAAAAAAAATTTAAATTATTTGTTTCATTTATCTGCTAGATGCGGCTCAAGTCGCGCTACAACTACTAAGTGTTTTCCTTTAATGTAGATAAGTTTGTGATTTTACAAAACTATTTTTGTCTCAAAAATTATCCACCCGAGGACAAGATAGTGTAAATTGGCTTTAAAAATGGGTAGCCTTTGTGTGTAGATTGAAATTATACTATGAAAAAAATTTAAATTATTTGTTTCATTTATCTGCTAGATGCGGCTCAAGTCGCGCTACAACTACTAAGAAGGACTTTCCTCGAATGCGAATTAGCTTGACCAGCTGATTAAATAGTAGCTGATCATTTTAAAAGAATACTGAATATCTTTTAGTTCTAGAAGAATCCGCAATACGAAATCATTAGTGCAATATAGGAAATCGGTTTCAATCAATAGCAGTTGGTGAAGAGACTATCTAAGTCTGTAAATGCGCAGTTTTTGCATCTATTCTGGAAGCCCTTGCAAACTCTGATGATGGACAAAGCATCTTGCTATTGCAGCTAATATACCTGAGGGTACTGGCGTAGTTGAACATCTTGTTTCATGGTCCTTATCAATACGAAATGACTCCTATCGAGAAAGCGTTTAGATTTATCTAGTGTCGAGATCTCAACCCACTGCTTTTTCCAGTTTTCACTAAGTAAACAATCAGTCTTTTCATAGCTTTTGGAAGCAGCTCCGTCGCTATGAGTAGAGGTTCTGGTAGTGTAATTGCCAAATTTAGACATGAAGTGGATGACTTGCGCATTCGCAAATCCTTTGTCTATTCCTTAAAGCATGTGAACTTGCAAGATGTCTGAATTTTGTAAGTTTCTTCATAATTGGCATCTCTCATAAATTCTTATTTTTGTGAATTTCAAATATCTAATAACCCCCAAATTTAGTGGGAAAGTAAATTGAGTTCATCTCTGTTAGGAGAATATTTGTCTGTTCGGGGACTAAATGCTTGTGTCTTTTAAAAAAGGCTATTGATTGAGCCTACTCCCATGTGCTCAGGATCCAATCGAGTCGGGATTACGTCAGTAATGATGAATTTCAAATTTATGGGTAATTTCAATACTAAAATATTTAATAGTTTAATCAAACCCCTTAATCTCACAAACTAATTCCTATTTTAACATTAAATCAATTCGATATTTTAATTTTAATAATTTGATATTAGTAATGGAGCCGTCTGAGAGAATAGTGTTAATGCCAAAGAATGATGACAAGTTCCTGAGCATCATCAAGTACTACCAAGCTATCAGAGACATGAAAATCTTACCAACCTATGAGTATCTTCGAGGAGTTGAAGGCTCCAAAGCAGGATCAGAGCGAGATATTCTCCGCTTGGCATTAGGGGTCCTCTCCCCAGCTAAAGCTGATGACTTAATATGTCGAGTCACACTTCTCCTACATCATGACATCTGAGTTGAACCTCCCATGCACGGCACATTTATGATCTACTGTTGAATCTCCCTCTAATAATACTGTAAGGATTATACTAATACTTCTATTGCTACTTTGACAACATTAGTGGTGGCTTTTCTAGTACCTTGATCGTCATAAAGTTTCGTATTCTTGTCAATTTCTCTTGTTATCTAATAATTCATTTTTTAAATATTACCCATTTTTGCATTTTTACCAATAAGGTTATATGTTTTTCATTTTTAATGATTTATATTTCTAGTTTTTCTTATTGTTATTGATTAAAAAATTACCTTTGTGGTTTTATATATTAATCTACTTAATTTTACTTTATCAATTTTTAAACAGAAATATCGATGCAATCATCTTCAATATAATCCTCTGCTCAAACTGACAGTACAATGAAGTATACAATTAATTCACCTCTTCAATTCTTAAATTCAAGCTCATTAATAAAATCTATCATAATTTTGCTGTGGCTGCTCTAACTTAGAATAAGATCCTAAATGCTTTATATAAATATAAAAGTTATCATTATAAATACTAGGAAAGAGGAAGTTTATTATCTTGAGACACTTTAGATATTTAAATAATAAAAATCCCATAATTAGAGAGTCTTGTAGAGGATATCCGTGAAACTAAAGCCAAATCGATGATGTTTTTACGATAATGACTCCAAGCCAAAACCAAGAATTTAAACTGGTCACAACAAGGCCGCAACTCAAATTAGGTAAGTTAAGACTGCTATCATCTCGCCAGGAGTTCAAGGAGGAGGTCAAAATTCTCAGGGAAACAACTCTTATTAAAAATAACCTTTAGTCAAAATTATTATGAGCGTTTGAATATAATCATAATTCATAGATCCATATTTAGTAGGAGATAGTGAATCATCTATGAGTTTAATTACAGATGACGAGGCTGAAAATTACTACAGCTTAATTAAGATAATGAATGAATGATTAATTTATTTTTTTAAGGGCCTTTTTTAATATTAAAGCTTGTCCATCATTGCTTCAGATATGGTTAAGGAGCCAGAGGACCTAGTTGATAAAGATCTTATTAACATCCTCGCATTTATTAAGAGATTAAGTATCTCCACAGACTCCGAAATTTCAAGCAAATTGCTAGAATATGGAGGGCTATCTCGCCATAAAACCCTCATCTTTGATTTGGATGAAACTTTAATACATATTTAAATGATTACTTATAATTAAGAATAAGAGATAGTGAAGGATTTCGAGATAAGCTTATCAAATAATGTGAAATTTGGAGTGGCAGTGAGACCATATGTTCAATAGCGCCTTGAGCATCTCTCTTCATACTATGAGATGGCTATCTTCACAGCTGCTGGGCAGTAATACGTAAATTTAGTTATATATAGAATTGATCCAGATAAGAAATATATCTCGCACAGGCTTTACCGTCAGCACTGCCTCAAAATTGAAGATGTTTATGTTCAAGATTTGAGAATTATATCTGACTAATTTATTTATTTTAAAACAAAAAACAAATTATATTCAATTTCATTCACTTCATAAAGTATTTAAAATAAAACTAAATACAAAGAAAAAGATTCTTAATTAAAATAAATAACAAACCAGCAGAAAATACCATTATTGTTGACAATTCAATCCTAGACCCAAATATAGTGGAAGTATTAAATACAGTTATTTCTAAACAATGCAGATTTTATGTTTTTTATTGAGGGAATATTGCAAATTATATGCTGATTTACTCAATGAAAATTATTAAATTTATTGCTAAATGCCTAAGTAAAAATTGCAAACAAAATGTTTATAAATACTTTGTAGAAATAAATATAATTAAGATTTATAAGTATTCTATAATAATTAAAAATTCTAAAAATTAAGAGCTATAATAATGAATTTCAAATGAAAATATTTTAATTTGATTGGATCAATTGTCAATGACAAGAACAGTGATTTATGCAATAAATTAATAGGTAATTTTTAATAGAAATAATTTCTCAGTTTTATTAAGCAGTAAAGTTAAAATGGCTTTAATAGGTCATTGATATAGCTTAAAGTTATTAAAATCCACTAATAACCTTATATGGAAATAAAATATATCTAGATAGGAAAAATTAATAACATAAAAATATTATAATGATTATTGAGATTCTTTGATAGAAATTGATTAACTCGTACAAATAGAATTTAAATATCTATTATAAATAATTTTATATAAAAAGTTCAATTAATTACCTGAGACATATTTTAAATTTTTAAGAACCAATAGGTTATCTATTGTGAAAATAAAAACTAATTTAATAATTTATAATTTAAAGTAACTTTATTCTTTTTCTCTGAACTAACTAGTGTATTCCCTCTAATAATCTTTTCACATACCAGTGATTTATAAATTTATTGATTAAAATTTTTAAAATTTTTTAAGTTTCAAGGTATTTTTAATCCTCTCATTCGCTTTCTAACTAGACAGAGGAGTGCCTATGTGAGCTTTCCTCATAACAAACAATTTAGACTAGGAGTTGCTTTATCTGCCTACCTCGAAGAAGTTTATCACCTTAAAGACTGCAAAACAGTCAACAAGAAAACATTCGAGCTAACTGAGATAACAAAGTCATTTAACAATAAGATTAGGTTAACTAAAGTTCTAAATTATATCACATTAAAATAGTTTTTTAAATTAAATTGTATTTCTTTTTATATTATGAGAGAAAATTTAATATAAAGAATTGAACTCAAACGTATTTAAGAACATTAGTTGGTCTTATCTTTAATGAAATAATTTATCTTATAGTCATATTAACAATAAAAATTCATTAAATCAACTCAAGTTAATTCACTATATATTTTTGGAGTTTACTTTGTAAAATTAATGCTTATCAAAGTGAAATTCATTTTCTTTATTCTTCAGAATTCTCTTAATCTGATGCTATTAATCATGTTCTTAGTTCAGTAAAAGACAATAATATGATTTAAACTTTAAGAAATTAATAAATAAGAGTATGATAGCTATTATTTTTTTAATATATCATAGATCATAACTTATTTCGTAAATTTAATCATTAATCTTCTAGTTGCTTTGAAAGATCATCCAAACAGACTCTGAGTTCCTTGAGTATGGATGGGGTTAAATAAATTAAATAATTAACTGATCGACATTACTTCAATTAAGTGATCATCCACTATTTGAAGTCTGGTAAACTTATAGCTATATGGCTTCCCCAGCTCTGTGAGAGTGTTTGGATCTTTTACAGCTGATTATCCCTATCCAATACTTAAAGTACTTCCATTTTTCTCAGCTGTTCTACTCTCAAGCTTTACATTAATTTGATCAGAAACACCTTCACTTTTAACCATAGTAGAGTGATTTCGCTTGATTCAAACTTTATAAGTGAATTCCTCCTCGAAGCAATAGAGGTTTTCTTCCACTTTAAAAAGTTCAATGCTCTTTAAAGCTGACCAGAAATCATTCTCTCTAATCACATTTTAAGCTATATCGAAGCTGGCTATATAATTCTTGAATTCTGAACAATTATGCAACAAGCTGTAAGTAATCTATTAAAGACTGTCATTTTTGCATAGGTAAAAACAACTGAATAAAGTATTTCGACATCTCATTATAGATGCGAAGAAAATCACTTTCTTCTTAAGAGCTGAATCTATAAGTTGCTAGCAATTGTTAGCTTTAAAAATCGCATTCTAAATGTAGCTACCGGCAATCTTGAATCAATCAATGTATTAAGAAATTTAACCGCATTAATATTTTCAAGTTATTCAGACTTTTATTGTTCTCAACATAGAAGTTCAAGTTATCTATGCACAGTAAACATGGTTTATTCTATTTAGGGATCAAGTGAAAGTCTGCTATAAATTGAACCAACCCCTCATAGTCCTCAATATATTTCAACTTTGTTTGCTTCAAGATTTCAAATGATATTTCGCAGTAAATACCAAACAAAAACTGACTCTCAAGCATTCCCTTCTTGAAGTTATGAAGCATACTTGATAATTAGGCTGCCCATTGTCTAGCTAGAAGTCAGTCATTTATTGGTCTTAATCTTGACGCATTAATTTTTAGTTTTCATTGTAGAAGTAATGAAAGAATATTGTAGATTTTCTACAATCTTAGGGTCCGATTAATATCTTCATTTTATAAAAGAGTTAAAATTATGTAAAGTTGAAAAGTAAATTAATTGCATTGATTTCTCAAAGAAAGAGATATTTGATTGTTTATATTCGAATTCATTAATGAGATTTATATTAAAGGAACAACAAAAATTGGTTATGTAAAAATAAAAATACAAACTAAGCAAACCCAATTTATAACTTCTTTTTCTAAGTAATTTATTAATCATTTTATTTGATTGGAGGATGACGCATTCGCTATTCTTTATTTCTTTAACTATTGGTTTTGCTGTTAGATTTAATACTATTGATTATCATGATTCATAGGTTCATTCCCTACTTTCTAATTTATGTTGCTAGGATTTTGCTTTTTCTCTGGATCACGATTTTCCTCATTTTCCTGATTGCTCTGTTGCCTCTGAGGTCCTGTTATGGTTTGCCTTTGTTGATTGGACTGCATAATCTTTTACTTTTGGGTTAATAGTCACACACTTAATGATATCAAAGGTCTTGTAGATTCCAACGAGCTTTTCAGCCAGCTCAAACATGTTGTTTCTAAGTGAAATGGTCAAGAATTGACTGTTTCTAGCACGCTTCTTGATGTATTTTACCACTATGACAACGTTTTTATAATCCAAAGCAGCATCTTTTTCGTCCATGCTGTAAAGAGAAGAACGCTTGTAGTGATGAAGGGCAAATATCAGAGATAGAGAGGAGATTGTCTTTCTCCACCAGACAATTTTGACATTTATTCTATGATTTCTTGAGAGATCTAACATGGATCTAAATTTCCTATGATAATGGATATAGAGCATCTAAGGCCTCTAGCCCCGCATAACCTCCTTTAGTAAATAAGTCTATATATTTCCTTCAATTTGGTTGAAATTATTTAGAAGCCCCTCATAAATTCATCGTGGCACTTTCTCTTTAAAATCGAATACTCTTCTTTCATCTTGCTTAAGCCCTCTTCAACAACAAGCAATCTCTTTACTTCTCTAAGAAATCTTAATATCTATGCTTGTATTACTGAATAATTTTAATGTTTGGGTTAGAGTTTTCTGAATCTCATTTGAGAGGTTCTAGATTCTCTTATTTGTTTGTTGCTTTTAATAAGTGAGCATGTTAATTTCTTCTTCTATGTAGTTGTAAGAGATGGTTGTGTGTGTTGAAGGTGATAATCAAAACCTTGTGGTTGTTGTTTTAATATCTTTGAATTTAATTGCTCCATAATTTAGCTGTCATTGGGTCCCGCTTGTGGATTCTAAGTTTGCCTGGCATTGGATTATCGAGTGGAAGAAACCAATCGCTGTTCAGTTTATGAAATCTATGATTAGCCAAAAAGAGCAAGAGCATTAGAGGTAACTGCATTATGACCATCTGTGAAAATGTAGCTGAATTCAGCTTCTTGATTTTTGAATTTAACTCTGTTCTCTCTGGTTTTTTGCTTAATCACTTTACAAAATTCATCCAGTGCAGTTCTTTGCTTAATTGCTTCCTCTACTGCTTATTTTGCCTTTTATTTCTGCTTCCTCGATAATCGCCATTTCTTTCTTGAGTTCAGTGAAATTATTTCTTTTTTAATCAAATTTTTCCTTGTTTTATTACTTTTCTGATTCAATTGCACCCAATTCAGCTAGTAATAACTCACCCATCTTAGTATTTTTGCCAAAGACTTCATCAAGTTTTTTAAAAATCTCTTCAAATCTACTTATCTCTTTCTTTCTTTCTCGATTTCCTTATCGAATTTCAAGAAGTATTAAAAGACATTATGCAACTACTGTTTCATTTTGTTTATTTGCTTTTCTACTTCATTCACTTTCTTGTATATACTCTCTACTTCTTCTTTCTTTTTCTTATATTCAACACCACCAGATTCTATAATCTTCGCATCAACTTCTTTTACTTGGACTATGATTTCCTCAATTTTAGGATAGATATCAGATAGTAAGGCTTAGTCTTCAAAGATCTTTTGCTTTAAGTTCTCTACTTTTATCTCTTCTTCTTGAGCTTTATCCATATAGTAGCTCAATGCACGGAGCTTATTATCAATAGCTTGTAGCTGTTCATTAAGAGATTTCTGTTCAATTTATAGCTTGCTAAAGTTAATTTTGAGGATTTACTCTTTCTTTAAAGCTAAGTTCTTTTGGATTTTTAGCTGAGGTATATCTTCTTTTAGTTAATTAAGTTATAGAGTTTATCTTTCAACAGTTTATTCTAATTCTCTAATTTGATCTTGTGAGAATTCTTAAACAGGTTTGCTACTCATGCCTCCGGTTCTATGTCTACCTCTACCTCTCATAGTTCCTGATTTTTCAATGAGCTCACCTTTTCTGTATCAACTCTTTGTCTTTATTGACTATAAACAACTCTTGAAGCAGTATCAATATTCTCACAGACTAAAGTGTTCTTGACTACAAAATAGAAAGCATCTAGGAACTTATCATCTTTTGGTTTGATCAAGTCGTACAATCTCAAAGAATTAGCAAGACATTAAAATTATGCCATTCTTTCACTTCTAACTGTCTGAGCCATCTTATGCATACAAATAAATTTGCCTTTTCCAACATGATTATCCTTCAAGTATTGAATAGCTTTCTCTCCGTTATTTATAGTGCTAACTACTATATAGTCTAAGAAACAACAAGTAGTTGTGATGGCACAATCATATCTTTAATCAATAGTTCCAAGATCTCCTAACCTTTCAAATATTCCATTAATGGTTCCACGTCTTTAAGCATAAAAGAGCTCTTGCAAAACCTTTCCCTTGTTTCTCTATTCAGAATAACTGTTTTTCAATTACTATAACGCATTATTATTCTTTTAAAGATCTTTCTCAATCTCAAGGAATTCTTGCTGATTTTTCATTTACTTCTGGTCTAAATCTGTCTTATCAACTTATTCTTGCTCAATTTGATATGTGATGCTCTCAATTTCTTCCAAAGTAATTTCAATCTTTTTGTTTGTATTTATTCTCAAATTCTTATTGTGTTCAATTTCTGCCTTAACTTTAAAAGCTTTTCCTTCAATAGCTGCCATTTTTTGCTTCTTTATTTCAATGCTACTTTTGATCGAGTTAAACTGGTTAATCTTTGGATTCATCTCAGATTCAAGAGTTTCATTTTCTTTTCTCCATTTCTCTGTGAGTTCTCTGACTTTCATCTCCAGCTTCTCAAATTCTTGTTCAACTTAAACTTTCTAGTGCTATTACTATTTAAGTTCATCTCTCTTTGGCAATATTTACTCATTGTGATTGTTTTCTTAAGTTTGCTTTTGGTTTTTAGTTTCAATTTCATCTATGGTGGTCTTAGCTTTGTTAGTTTTTAACAATGTTTGTTCCATCTCGTTTCTTATCATAATATCTGATTTTCAAGATTTCTGAAATCATTAGTCAATGCCTCGTGTCTTTGAGAAGCTTTGTCCTCGTTTGCCATAAGAATTTAGATCTCTTAAACCAATCCTTGATTCTCCTCCATCATCTTCTTCTTACGATCTCTCACATCTCTTACTTTAGCCTTTTTATCAACGATGTTCTAAATCTTGGCATTAAAATTAGAGACACAATCACCAAGCTCAACAAAGTGATACATGTTTGAGTAACATCAGCTTTCTTTCCTTTTTAAGATAGTCAATAGCTGCATTTTTATCTTCTTCCAAAGATGAAAGTTCTAGCTGGCAAGAGTTGACTCTTGCAAGTTTCTCTCTTCTTTCGTCATCTCTGGTTTCAACCTCTTTTCAAGCTCACCAATTCTTTGAACATACTTCTTCGAACCAATAATGTCTTCCAAGTATTCGTCTCATTTTCATTTTGAACTTAAGCTTTCATGAGGGAAATTTAGTCAACATCTCCTTGCAAAACCAGGAATCTGTTGTGATCCAGATCAATGCCTTTCTTGCTAATAATTCACAAATTTCCTTGAAAGAACTCTTCTATCCATAAATCATATACTTGGAGATAATTTGATTATTAAAAGATCTTGATATTTAAAATTGTGATCCGGGAACAACTTCATAGTAATCTGGCTCATTTTCATTATCAAGGATATCTTGGAAGTAAACTCTTACCGTAGCATGCTACACGTCTTTTTATTCTGCTGAGTTGTGAATGAGCTCTGACAACTTATTTAGGTGCAAACGCTTAACTCTCTTACCAAACACAAACAGCAAATATTCAATGATATTTGATTTTCCGGAACATTGGGGCCGACCACTCCGTGAAACATTTATGCAAGAGTTCAATTTCTCTACGACCGTAGTAAGACTTGAAGTTTTCCAAAACCACTCTCTCAATCATTAGTCTTAAATTTAAATATTGAATTTTTATCTTGAGCATTTATTATGATTTGCTGTTGCATTTGATTGGACTGATCAACTTGAATCATGTTCTCTTGATCGGCTTGAATTCAAATTTATGAGACAAACATTGATGTCTTGTCTTGAGACATTTTAAAAGGGGTTAATTTATTAAACTCCAGCGTTGATACTGTGATTTGCTGCTTCATCTACCTGCATCTATCCTTCTGAGTTTCTCCTCATCTGTCTTTGCATCTCATTTTAATCCAATAAATCATATTAAAGTTAAGCCAATAAGTTATAAGAATTCCCTCTTTATCTTAAACCTTCAGTTAAATTTACATTTTGCATGGATTGATTTGACTAGGAAGCATTCTTAAGATTATCTTATCCGAAGGAGGCTGCTAAATTGCCGTGAATGTACTGCTGCTGCATAATTGTTGTTTAAATTAATTTTTATAAGTTAAATTCAAATTTTTTTAATTACTGTTTTTTTAATTTAATGTATTTAGTAGCTATTTACCAGAATTATATCTCTTGTGAATCTGTTGAAAATTTAAAGAATTAAATTAGTAAATTTAAAGTAGTGGTATTGCCAGGGATAAAATATATTAAATATTAAAATTATTTAAATGTATTTTATTATTACTTTTCATTTATTATTTTATAATAATGCATTAAATAGAATCAATTAGGAAATTAAATCTTATCGAAATCAATTATTAATGTTTATAAAATTCTCAAAAAGTATCATCAAATATTTCACTCAGAATAGGAATCCATAATCATATCATCTGAGTCTTCATCGTCCGAGGACTCATCTTCTTTGTTGCTGCCTGGCCTTCTACCTCCAGCTGCACCACCTATTTAAGCGCTGCCTCTACCTCCTCTGCTTAAAAAAGCACCCCCTCTACTGTTTTGCCTCAGTTGACCGATTTAAGGTGCTGAAGTACCAGATCTTATAGATTCTCTCTGTGAAGCTACACCACCTGATGAAGATATCTTATTGAATTTGCGCTTCTTAGGGTTCCCTCCAGAGTTACCATTTCTTCCTCCAGCCACACTGTCATTCTGATTTTGATGTCTCTTTTGCTCTTCTTAGTTGCTCTCGACCTCCATAATCTCAACATCATCTCCCAATAATTGTTTCTCTTCTTCAAGTGATTGGTGTCCTCCAGCTGCTGCTATTAACGCACCACCTCTCTTGGTTTATCTCCCTCTTTTGCATGCTTTGCTGATGCTGCAAACTCCACTTACAAGTTGCCTTAAATATTGTCTGCTTAATTTATGCTTGAGCTTGCTCATTAAGAGCACCAATTTTCTAGTTAAATTCATCTAAGAATTTTCTCAAATCGGGTTTATTCAGGAACTGCTTTCTCAGAGTTTAACCGATTAGAGCAAAATAACTATAAATCAACACTTTACACTTAAATATTTTAATAAATCTATTGACAAGGCTTCTAATAAGAATATTGATAGGTAATTTAATTCAATCAAAGATCTATTGAAGTGCATAATGTTTAAATATTGTATTGAAATTTACAGAAGTGTGTCTTTGTAACAACTGTCGCAGAACTCAAGCAACTTAATGAATATCTTCTCATTGTACTTCAATTATGATCAGTGTTGCGCACTCTATGGGATTATCCGAGGAGCGGAATTTGTTGCAAAGTTTTTCCACTATTTACTCAGTCTGCTTGTCCTTGTCTATGTGAGTCATTAAGTGCTTTGCTATGTTCTGGAATTCCTCCATTGTTAGAAGGTGAAACTCTTTTTAATAATAAATATGTATTGATAATACTTTATATGAAAGCTTATGAGGAGATATATTATAGATTAATGGTTCAATATAAAAGGAAAACAATTTAACAAAATCTTTAGAAAGTCTACTGATTGCTTTAGAGATAATATCGTAGATGTTATTTCCTCCCTTATTGTGCAAGTCATGCAGGAAAAGCTTCAGTTAATCTTAAATTCTTGCGTCTAGAACCTCTAATAGCATAAGTTATTTATTAATTAAATTTATGATATAGTTTAATTAATAAATCTTTTATAAATTAAAAAGATAAATAATTAAATTAAATATCATACAAATATCAACAATCTCTCCCTTTAAGCATGTCGTTGAGAATCAAATGAGTGATGACCATAAGAGCTTGCTTTCTCACGTTGATGTTGTGGTCATGCAGCATTCCGAAGATGTCCTTAGTTTTCTCATCCATGTCACCAAGTGAGATTATTATATTTGCTTTTACTCCAAAATCTATCTTAAGCTCTTTCAAGATCTCTATTATTGATCTTATATAAATAAAAATAAAGTTTTGATGTCAGTTTAATTAACTTAATATAGCACCTATAATGAAAATATCTCTTATATTGTAAAATCTTTATTTTTTTAATAGGCAAATACCAAGTAAAGGTTTTCCTAGCAAATGACCTCAGAAACACACATATTCCTGCCTAGTGCCATGAAAGTAGATCCCTACAGTAAATATATCCTGGCTCCATAAATTATTGAATTACCTGCTTTATTTCCAATCTCCTGCTCTCTACTATCTTGAAGCGCGAGTTGAGCTACTGCCACTATGGGTACTAAGAATCTACCCAAGAGACCCTCTTAAATCAAAGACTCTTCAATAATCTTCTTCAGAATTTAACTGTACTGCTCTATCTCTGCTTCTTTACCTCCTGCGATTTAGTCTAGCTCATCGTCCTCTATTTTGTTTTCTTCGCCGTTGTTGTTGGTGCCATCTCTTGGGTTATTCTTGTTTTAATTTTGGTTGCTGCCAAACTGCTCAGTACCTGCTTATATTTATTATAATTAAGATAATTCACTACTATTATATTCTCTATATTAAAAATAAATTTATAAAGATAATTGCAATATGACCAGCTACGAAGAATATGTGAGAGTATTGGAAATCATTCAGATCTGGATTCAATTGATCAGAGATCTTTTGCAAGTTTTACAGAGTCAATCCTTCTCCACTCATCAGTTATATTACAATCACATGGTGTTGAAAGAACTTAATTGAATTATCAGATTGTTCTTAATTTTTGAAATAAATATATTCCATTTTTTAATCAGATCCCCATCCTCGTTCACCTATGTGCTGATATTCTGGTTGTTTCCTTTTTATGAGTACATTTTCTTAGACTACTCCTAAATGAAAACTTTAGCATACTCATGGGCATTTATAGTCTTGATATTAAACAAAGTATTTAGAATTGCCTCATTTGCACAGAACCATTCGAGGTCTGGTGTTCTGAAACAGTTTATTATCACTTAAAGATTTTGCGTAAGTTTTTCTTATTTGAATCTTATATTGAAACTTGACTTATTCTCTCGCTGGCATCATTTTTAATATTATAGTTTTAAAGCTAAGAAAATTCCTTTAAATAAATCATATAAGAAATGACATCGCTTCTTCTATTGCACATCTGATGGATAATAACTTTCTCATAGATAAATGGAGATTATTGAATTAATACGAAATCTGGTTGTGGAGATTTAGTGAATTTAAGTGAGTTGCTGTAGAGATTATTCTTTTATACCAAAACTATTTCAATTTTAGCACTCCCAATCATTCTTATGAGTTTCAAAGCTGATCTCTACTCTTATTATCTAAGCTTAGCTAACACTATACGGTTGTAAGCTTGGTCATCCTTATAAGGGTATCATGGATCTGCATAAATTTTGAAGAGTAGCTTTACAACTTCAAGCTCAAGGGCATTATTTTGAATGCAGCGTAGTATAAGCTCCTTAAGACAGGTTAAATCAGTTAGAGTAGAGTTTTGAACTTGAGCCAACAAATTTGCTGTTTTTTTACATTGAACTTGTTTTCACATCGAAATACAGAGATCTATAGTCTTAAAACATTAATTAAAGATTGCAATTTTAAATTTAAGAGTTAAATATATTTCTAGTTATAAATGATAATGTAACACCATTTGAGATATTTAAGCCTCCTTAAAAAATAAGAGTGTGAGCATTTTCCTGATGCCTTTATCAGCATTTTCAATTCCAAATTAATGAAGCTGGGCAAACTACTTAATGGTCTCTATGGTATCCATTTGGGTTTTAGACGACAGAAGCATTATAAGGAAAGAGTCGATTGCCTCATTTATTGAAGTTAGAAATACTTAATATTCATCGAGGTTTATAGGATTTACTCATTTTCCAGGCTTTCATTTAAACATAGATAAATCATTAATATATATAAAATTGAATATGGCTGAACTCACTAATAGCATTAGTTTTTCAATAGATTATTTATAATAGATTGGTTAAAGTCTCTTGTATAGCACTAGTATTCACTATTCTAACCAAAATTATCATTAAGATTAATTTTTTATTACCAATCATATTTTTTATTTCTAAATGTAAAAATAAAATAATAATAGAGCTCTTTGCATTCCAGCCCAGTTTACTGTTAAATTCTATCTTTGAATTTCTAAAAGTTATTTAAGATCTATTTAAAATTGGCCTTAATCTATTCTAGATCTTGGTTGCAACTCTTTTTCTCTTCCTTTATTTCAACTATGGTGCAGAAAATTTAACCTTATAATCTGTACAAATTGAATTTATACCCATACATTA
The DNA here is from genome assembly GCA_000711775.1 of Oxytricha trifallax. Taxonomy (NCBI): domain Eukaryota; phylum Ciliophora; class Spirotrichea; order Sporadotrichida; family Oxytrichidae; genus Oxytricha; species Oxytricha trifallax. The sequence goes on from ARYC01018888.1 coordinate 23,042, forward strand.
CAATAATGTATAAATTTATAATCCCGTTATTTCCATGTGTTAATGAAATATGCTATTTCTAAGCATAGCAATCAATTCTATCTTTTTAAAAGAGAGTTTTTAAATTAATAATTTTTAGATCTTTTTAACAAATTATGAACAATAATGTGATAAAGGAGTCTAAGGGCAGTCTTTCTTGCTTAAATAGTCTAATTCTTGAGTCTAATAATGCTTGCTAACAATATCTATTATATTATATCTGACAAAACGTTCAACTCGATAAGCTTCATAAATACCTTTATGGCTTTAGACCTAAGGCATGAAAATTTATCGTTGAATCTTTTCAACAGCTCCAAGAATTAATCCTTAGTTTTCTAATAGGCTATACAGAAATAAAATGTATAAATACGTGTGTTGACATCTGTCTATGCTTCTTCAAATCCTCATCGTCAACTTCCATTACCTCGAGTTTCTGACTCGGATCTTGCATTAAAAAAAGTGATGTCTTCTAGTTCTGGTTTAGAATGCAAAACTTTTAAGATAATGTTTTCAAGGATCTTAATCAATGCTTGGTGTAGTAAGTAGGAGTTGCATTCGAAAATGTTCAAGATGTTTGAGATATTCTAGTAAAAAATTGAGGAGCAGATTTAGACAATTGTCTCAAGAATATAGCTATGTTCTTTACACCAATGCCTTCATGTGAGAGTTATCTTGTCCAAAAATTTAAAGATAAGCAATTCAAAAGGAAAAAATAATTGATATACATATATGGTTTTTTAATTTGCTGAGTTAACTCTTTAATAATTTCATTTGGCATTTAGGGTCCTTATATCAGAGCTAACCCAACAAAGTCTGCCATATGAGGGGCCAAATTATCGGGGAAGGGTTTAAGTCGGTGCAAAAAGTTTTTCTAATCCCTAAGCTGGTGAATTATAAACAATTATTTTTTTTCAATCACAAAAATGAATATTTTAATTTATATATTAAAAATTATAACTTAATATGTATTTTATTATTAAAAAATTATAAAACTAAACCATATGTAAAGATAAAAAAGACATTCAAATATTGTAAAAACATCTGATTTAATAATGGATGTTATGAGTTTTATCAAAGATATAAAAGAGTAATTGAAGAACTTTAAGTAATAGGGATTCTTGATAATGACATTAAATGTAGAGAATGCAAATAGTATATGATTTTAAAACCAAGAAAAGATACACCAAGATAAAGTTGAATACTAATGTATACGTCCATACAGGAAAAAACAATCAATTCAATCTCTACTTCTATTTAAAAACATCAGCATCAAATATCAGCTTGGTATTTGATAGTTTTTCATTATTTTGCCATTGGATATAGTACTTCACACACAAGCGTACAATTATAAATTAAATAAGAAATTAATCAAAAATGTTTTCTAAGAAGTCAGGAAAAAAATAGCTAAATACATGGATATATTTCATATTTAACATCAAAATGAAATACTAAGTGGGGATATTGAAATAGATGAAAGTTATTCATGGAATATTTCTACATGATGAAGGATTTATTAGAAACACAAGAGTTGAGAGTCAAATTTGGGTATTTGGTATGGTAGAAAGAGAATCTAAAAAAGCAAAAGTTTTTATTGTTAAAGATAGAACAAGAGATACGTTATGGCCTATAATCCAATAATATTATTAAAGGGGTTCTACTATACATCATGATGGTTATAGTTCATATTAAAATAAGTAGTTTAGAGATGCAGGATTATTCAATAAAGGTATGCTCATGAAGAACTCAAATAAAATTAATTTAATCAATAATTAGAAGAAGATGATGATGAAGACGATGATGATTATGAAGATAATGATTATGATAATGATGAAGAAAATAAATTATAAGAAGTTGAAATGCAAGATGATAGTGATAATATCAATGTCAATATAAGGCCTAGAAATTTTAGAGATACAAATTAAATTGAAAGTTTATGATATTAACTGAAAAGATATATTAAACATATTTATAATTCAGTTAGTAATGACGATTTGCATGATTTTTTAATTAAAGCACTTTGGAGGAGACATATTAAGATCAATTAATTAAAGGCGAATGAATCTTGATCTGAGATATTTAACTAGTTATTAATTAATTAACAATTTTCTTGATGTAAAAAATAATTTTTTATTATGCACCAGCTTAGGATTTTGGAAAAAAATTTGCATCAATTTTGACCCCCTCCAAATTATTTTAATCGTATTAAAAGTCTATAATTTTTGTTGTATTTTATATCCTACTCCAACCTCTCAGTACAAATTTGTAGCACTGTAAATAATGGCTCCTTCATCTAAGCAAAATGCATAAACTCTTATATTTAAATCTTACCTCTTGGAATTCGGTATTATTTGGGTTCTCCAGTATATCGAAGCTCATCTTTACGAAGGCTTTTACGAAGTCCTCCTCCACTTTCTACTCTTTCCTAGAAAACTGCAAATCCATCTCGCCAAGTATGTCTCTAAAGAACTTAAGTGATGAAATCATTTTATCTCTGAGCTCTCCTTGATAATTGATCTCATTCTTGTTAGCGTTAGAGTTTTATCTACCAGCATTAGAATTAGAGTTTTAGTTTGAATTACCCTAAGCTTACGGGTTCTTTCTTCTTACTTTGGAATGGGCTTCTTTTGAGTCTTTGAGTTCAGAGTTTTCACTCAAAAAGAAAATAATAAGGTAGACATAGGCTTTCAAACTATTTCTAATTAGATTGGTATCTATGCCTTTATTTCCTTAATTGGATGTTATCTGTGACATGGTGTTGCCCTGTATGCTTTTTCTCTGTTCATATGCTGATTCAATAGTAAGATCTTTACTTTTTTCGATGAAACTCAAAAGAGAGCGAAGACCGCCATATAAATTATGTATATCCATAGCTCTTACATATATACTGAAATATCTTCCAAGTTGTATATCATTAAGTAGTAGTAATCGAAATTATCATTCAAAAAGTATCTATTATAAGAAATCAAATAAATCAAAATTCTTCAAGATTATTTTATAAACAAGTTTTAAGCAATTGATTGTCAACGATAAATTAGCACTTTTGCAACCGATGAAGATTATCGTAAATACTCTTAAATTCAGCTATCATCTCATCCTCATTGACATATTTGAATGATTTCTTGTCCTTTACCCAAAATCTGTACTTATGAGCTGGCTAGTCGCATAGTTTCTCTTTCTTCAATGGAAACCTAAACTCTTCAATTACTTGACCGTTTAGATAGTTTTCAATGCTAAATTGTTAATTCTCTACTATCCTTCCTCTGACATTAGGATAGGCTTGTGAAGTGGAGGATTTGACTGATGAAGTGTCAATTTGCATCATTTTGTATTTTATTATCTTTTTAATTTAAAAGTAATTAAAATAATTTACACTGAATTCGAATTGGTATAATATTTGAATATATACCTTGATTTTTGTTGTCTTATTTAATTTTCAATATAATTATGATAAAATTGATATATAATTTGTCAATAATTATGTGATAAATATAGAATAAAAGGCAAATAAAGTGGATAGTTAAAATATTAATATCCTATTTATGATAATACTTTTTATTCAAACTTTTCCCAATGCCAACTCTTACTTCAACGATTAAAGTTAATTTATTTCAACTAAGATATAAAGCGCCATATAATATCAATAGAATATAATTAGTTCATTATGCCTCTAATCTAAATTTTCAGGATTATCTTAAATCTAAATTTGATATATGCCCATTAAATATTCATCAAGATACTCTCAAACCTTTTCACTTTCACATCTCATATTATTTGATTTGTGAAATTTAATGAATAATTTTGCCTGAAATATTTTTAGAGATCTGTAAACTCATAATGTAGATGAAATGACTATTAAATTTTAGATTCCTAAAAAACTATTATTCTAAACGAATACCTACTTCTTATTGTTTAACTCCAAAGGATAGCAAAAACTATTATTTGATATTATTTTCCATTCTCCCAATAACTTATCATCAGGTTATACTAGTTAAAGGGTCACTGTTTGCACAATAAATTAATATTTAAAGTTTTTCAGTCTTTTCAATATATAACTTAAAATTATTTGATTATAGGCAAAATGTTCATTTTAGTCGTGTGTTCTTCTGGATTGTTAATAATTTCTTCAAGTAACTATATTATTTCTATTGCAATCTCTAGAGTTTTTATTCAGATTAATACTTTTACATATTTATAGCAATTGAAAAGGCAATAGGAAAGCACATTTTATGATTTAAATGTGTTTTTCCCACTACTTTTTAAAAATGATATTCAATTATAATCATAAAATCATTTATGTAAGTATAGTTTTAGAGTCTTACCAATAATTTCCCTCATAAATTCTTTTATGATTCTTTAATAATTCTAAACTCATCCCTTGCAATGAATAAAGTATGATTATTGTTTTCTGAGTCTCATTTATGTAATTGAAGAAATTGACAGTAAAATTGAACAAATTCAGACACAATTTAATATTAAGAGTGGGATTTGATAGTACTTTACTTTCATATAGAGTTTATTTACTTGATTAGACAGTTTATTTAAAAGTGATGAGGGCTTTTAAATTTAAGAATAATTTCATTTAAATATGATATATTGATAATTTAGATCAAAGTGTTATAAAATTTCTAAGCTTATTTTTAAAAAATCGCAGGAATTGTTTGATGATAGTGCAAATAATTTAATTCCTTTACAATATTGACGAAAAGTATATAAATTCAAATTGAGTTAATGATATTATAAAAGAGATTACTTACCTTATTAAAGAATGAAGTCCTAATTTAAAAATAATTACTTCTTAATGGCAAGATTTATTATTAAAATATAAAATGGCTTAATTTATTAAAGAAATATTATCTGTAGATTCTATTTATTATTAAATAAATCTCTACAATTAATCAATTAAGCTTATTTAAATCATTTTTGAGCAAATTATATATTCTTGAATTTGAAAAATTTCTTCATAAGCTCATTATAAATAAATATTTATATTATTCAAATAAAATAAAAAACACCCAAAATTATTTCTCTTTCAATTATAATTATTAGTTTTGAGAAACAAAATATGTTCAATTCCAATCAAAATCAGCAATCTATCAGTAAATTAATTCATATTATTTCTCATACATGCATATGCTGAATAAGAACTATTTGAAATAGACTTCAATTAATTAAGTTTAGGAAATTAAATTCATACTTCAAGTTCTTCCCAGTCATTATTATGCCAACTATATATTATCAAAGGATTAGAAAACAGTTTCTTAATCTTTTAAGTAATTAGTCTGTTTCTAGAAGCTTCTAAATCAATAACATTGTTGTCTAATTCCATTGGAGATTCTTCATTTTGATGATTTTACTAAATGTTATTGTAGTTTTATAATTATATTGTTAAAGATTCCATAGTCATAGTCTTCAGGATTTAATTGCTTATTTAAGTTGATAATATCATAAGTCTCTTTATGAGAAAGCACATCCAAGAACCCTTTACCTTGGTTTCCTGCTTAATTAATCTAACTTCTATAATGATCCTCAAAGCTATATATGCATCTCTGATAATCTTTTACAGTTTTAGCAGCATTAATCTTCTTTAGTTTGTCAATCATACACATAAGAGCCTTATTCTTTTTGAATGCGAGGAAAGACAGCTTTACATGAATGTTCCCTTCAATCACTTATACAAAGTTGAAAGCATTTTGATCTTTAATTTTTGAACTATCAAATTCTATATGGAAAAGCTTTTCAACATACTTAAACTTAGTGTAATTCTCAATGAAAGTTTTGAAAATTTTCTTATCTTATTTTAAGCAAATCTTCAAGAAATCTTATACTTTGATAGTTGGAGCGATTTAAGAAGCAAAATTGGAGTCATAAATTCTGATAAAAAGTCTTCCAATATCCTCAGGTAGACTTGCATCTTGTTAGATAAATCTCAAAGCAAAAAATATTAGGTAAGGTAAGAGAAGTCAAGAACTTTGTGACTTATCTTCAAAGCTGGAATGCACGCTATGAATAGTTGTCTCCACAATGATTCTTTATGTAATTCTTATCGCTTAATTGGTTTGGGTTAGCAATTTCTGTAACATGAATCTGATATTTCCAATAAACTTAAAAACTGATTTTGAAAAATGCTCTTTCTTACTTAATGTCTGCTCAACCTAATCTCTTTCATTTATATCTACTTAACCTTGCTAGAGTTTGTGATGATTGATAAATTTGTCGATCAAAAATATTGATTAGTAAAACTGTTAAAGTTTTAAAAATAATGTCGCTAATATATTATATCTGTCTTAGGAGTTTTGCAGCAAACTTAATAATATCTTTTCTTTATAGCTAAATCAGTAAGTGAAGGTACAGCTAAGTATTCAAAAGTATTATCTTGCTCCTGATACTTGTATAATAAGTTTGTCAATAGATTGTAATAACCACTCTTGAAAATATTAAGATTCTATTAATCACTAGTATTTTGAACTTCAAATTCCTTTTTTCTCCCACCAAAGTCATCTAATTAGTAGCTCTAAAAGTAAATGGATCGTTAAAAAATGGCTGACTAATCCGATCGCAGCAACAACTTTTGCAGAGAGTAGAGATAGCTTTCTGCTTTTTTTTTCAGTTTTGTACTCCAAAGGCATTTCTAGTATCACATAGTACACAATTTTCAAATTTTCTGGTAGCACTAAAACTTTCCTGACCTCATTTTACTCCTGTTGTTCCAGAAATTCAAGGATATAGGTAGTATTAAGCAATCTGATGTCTTCATTTCCAGATTATAGTTAGGCATAAGATTTTTCAAGTTTTAGGCATTATCTTTTATAGTTTTATATAGTTCATAACTTATCAGATTTATAGCTTCTTTAGACCATTCATTTTTTTTATTTTTCTTAGAAATAAGTATTGTAAATCTTTGAAATATGCTTGAGTAAACTTCATCTTATCTTTAATGTAGAAATTAATAATTTTTTGAGTATATTTCTCTATCTTGAGTTTTTCTGTCAACTTAATGAATGCTTATACTGCAACAGAGCAAAATTTATTCAAATAAGGAAGAGCTTATTGTAAACCAATGGCATTAAGAATTAATTAAATAGAGAAAATAGCTACCTCGATTGTTTCTAGGTACTCTATTCCTATTTTCAATACAAAGATGGTCATTACAATTACAGTTGTTATAAAATAATGGTCCTCAACTGACTGTTCTTTTATCTCAGCTCTACAGTCATTATGTACTAAATGAGTTTGTTTTAAAGCGAATTAAGTGGAATAAAAATGAGTATTCAAAATTAATCTTAATTTTAATCGTATTTTTATAGTTCTATCATCCTTGTACTGTCTAAATAAGCTCATTTTTATGTCGATTTCCTTGTACTTGATCAACATCTTTAGTCAACAAATCCTTGAGATCGGTGCTCATTGAGTGCATCAACATCATCGTGTCAAAATTCGATTGTAATCAGGAATGAAACTTGAAGCTCAGCCACATCTCAATTTAAGACACATGTTTTGACGATCAGCTGAGAAGGTCATCCTACATTTTACTAGTTCAAAATTTCATAAAACTATAATAATTAATATATTAAATCAGGCATCGTCTTAATTAATAAATTTCAGTATAAAATTAATTATGACATCGCTGTTAATAATACTTTATAGATTAAACCTGTTAGTTAATAGTTTGCTCATTAATCATTAAAACTTTAAAAGTTATAATTTGCCTGATTTAATATATTAATTATTATAGTTTTATGAAATTTTGAACTAGTAAAATGTAGGATGACCTTCTCAGCTGATCGTCAAAACATGTGTCTTAAATTGAGATGTGGCTGAGCTTCAAGTTTCATTCCTGATTACAATCGAATTTTGACACGATGATGTTGATGCACTCAATGAGCACCGATCTCAAGGATTTGTTGACTAAAGATGTTGATCAAGTACAAGGAAATCGACATAAAAATGAGCTTATTTAGACAGTACAAGGATGATAGAACTATAAAAATACGATTAAAATTAAGATTAATTTTGAATACTCATTCTTATTCCACTTTATTCGCTTTATTATGTCATTCAATCTTTGGTATATATTAATGATGTAAGATATTGAATTTTGAAAATCTTTAAGAATCCAATGACGAAGTCAGAGTTTATCACACAGCTTTTTTTTAATTCTTTGCTGATGAACTCTAAAGCAGACTTGAATTAGCTATCTTCTTTTTTTTACAGACTCACCTTTTTTTTTATAAAAGTCTGTTTGCATGTAATATTTCTTATCATATAGAAAATCAAATTCTTATCCTAGTCTCCTTTGATCATTAGCTTTTCGAGTCTAAGTCTTATAGCATAATCCTTTTCCATTCTAGCTGCTTATGAAAGAAATCACATCCTAGTAATTCTGAAAACCGAATGCATTTTTCAAACTTGAAGTAAATTTTTCTTTTAGCTTGACAGTAAGTTGTATTACAAAGATATTATGCCTATGCAATGCATTAAATGATCTCTTACACTTATTTAGAGAGTATTACTATTGAATTAAGTGCTTAAGATGGTTTCCTTGAGCTTTTCATAAGTTAATTTGTGAACACTGATCAAGTAGTACCAGGACTTAGGTAGAATGAAGTGATTATAAAACTATACACCGATAAACTTGTCAATGACTGAAATTGTGCTTCCACGAAGCATGAGAAGGAAAGTAATTTTTCCACAGGTGTGACTTGATGCACATTTAGGTAGATCTTAAGGACTGATTCGTACAACTTTACTCAAAAGCTCAAAAAATTTAAACTTTTGTACTATGCAGTCAAGTAACTTGTTTTTATCTTGGATACTCTCTGCATCGCTGACAACCAATATCGCTGCAGTGAGATGTTCAACCATGTCTACAGATCTTTTATTGCGACTCAACATTAGTATCAACGTTTTTAAATCCACATATATTTGTATGTCATATGCTGGATTTTCATTATTTCCCCAAGATTCAAAAATTTTAAGATTTTGGGTGAAATTTTAATCATAAATAAAAGAACAGAATTTTCAAGCTTTATTTATTAAATAGTCTTAATTATTTTAATTTATAAATAAGGCTAAGGATTATATTCAAAACTACAGCAACCCCAAGTTAGTCATTAAATATTTTTTTACTTAAACAAAGTTATTCAACCAAACTCATGAAAATCGATCTTTAATCACCGAAAGACTACATCGAAAAGCTAACGATTGAATTGAAGAGCTCGAGGCCGGCATTCAAAGATTTCTAGATCAAAGATCTGCTCGTCAAATTTTCAGGACTAACTCCAAGAACTATCCAAAGACTATAGTCATCAAACAGATCATGCTTGACTAACTAAAGATGACTAGACCCATCCAGATTTCGAACTCTTAGTCTTGATCAGTTCGATTATTTAATCAGAACAGACACACTTTAGCATTGGGTTTCCTCTCTTTGAAAGAGCGAGCAGTAATGTTCCACAGATAGTACCCAGAATATTGGATTAGTCCTTCAACTTTGCAAAGACTATATAAAATTGAGGGGATCAAATTTAAGACTATCAAGCTGGTTAAGAGAAGCGATTCGATCCCAACTTAGAAGCTTACAGCCTTAAAGATTATGATGAGAACAACTTTCATCAGAGAGCTCAAGCATAGTGCAAAAGTAATCTTCGTTGATGAGGCCATTTTTTCGCCAGCAACTCAGCTTAGTCGATCATGGGCTAAGACTTACTCTCACCCTTATCTCAAGGATCGAAGAGCTGAAATCACTACATTTGCAAAATTAGCTGGAGTGTCTTGCGATCTAGGATTGGTGCATTACAGAATATTCAAGCGGTCTGTGAAAAATCCTGAATTTAACTGGTATCTCACATAGCTCAGATAGAAATTCCCTAGTCAATGACTACCTGTATTTATGGATAATCTTTCAGTTCATCGAAGCAAGATCACTCGGGGATGCATGAATGATTTAATGATTACACCCATCTTCAGTGTGCCATATTCTCATCAATATAAAGGGATTGAGAGCTACTTTTGCACAGATAATCAGATATATAAGAAAGAAATGCTTAGAAGACTGAATGGGAATCAAAGACCAAGAGTGAAGTATATGAAAAATATCAAAGAATCGATTAATTAAAATGAAATCAAATTATAATCTCAAGTATTCTTAAACAAATATACAAAAGTAATATCCAGTTACAGTTACAGTTACCTATTCTTGCAACTCTCCTTGATATTAATCTCCAACTGGTCTTTCTTATTAGAGTTTATGCAATTCTTTCTAATGTCTTCTGAATTCTCTTTCCTCCACTTTCGTGACTTCTGTTGGCGTGTATTGCTGAAATATAATTATTTAGATATGCTTTTGTAACTTACTAATTTTGTTGAGTAACCAGACGCTCCATCTCCACCATGTTTAGTTTTCCTTATTATTATTAATTTCAATTTTAATTAAAGTATTTCACTTATTCTTCATAAATGTATAAGAAGCTCAATCGAGTAAGTTGAAAAAGTGATTTTAATTAATTAAGTGAATTAAGGGATATAAGAAATCCTTAGTTCCTAATGACTATACTCAACCTAATCATTAAATCATCATCTCTTGATTCTGTTTGTAGGGAGTCCTCTGTTAAATATTAATTATTTGCATCGTAACATCCGCTAATCTCTTCCTCTTTGTTATATTCTTATTCTCATCCTTGCTCTGCAATCGTGGTCTTCTAACTTTTTTTAGTCATGATGCTATTTCAAATGCTACTTATTTTGAGAATTCTATCTGCCTAGTCTTGACCTCTGCTTCATCAAGAATATTGCTTTTCCTGGTGTCCCTAAATAAGTTAGTCTCAACAAATCTTACTTGAAACAAAGGGGTGCTTAAGGAGATCCTCGAACCACTCAGGAGTAACTTCTATTCCGTTTTGCTCCGACTACTGGGCTCCTTCGTTATAGCGCACCTTATGTGCATGTTCCACGACTCCATTTAGGTAGTCCGGTTTTACTGTGCCAAGGATTGAGAAGAAGAAGTCTCTCTCAGGAAGCTGCCCTGAATTTTGATAAGATACTAGGAGACTAGGTCATATGATATTGCATCTTGGTACAAATTCTTTACCGAGAGCACTTGGTAAAACGGAACATGCAAGCTGTGAATCTGCTCTTGCTTCAGTGCTTTTTTTTGCCCGTTTGGTATTGATCTTAAGAAAGCGATTCTTGTTGACTAGTAATTTAGGAGAAATAAGTTGACTACAAGAAGGGTTAATTACCAAGCATGGTATGTTACTATGCTAAGTCATGTAGCGATATATGTCATCCTTCGATCTAATTCTTTACAGGAGTTCTTCACTTTTCACGAATCTTTTTTCAAGACTATAGCCCTCCATTTTATAAAATTTATTATTGAGCAGTCCTAAATTAATCTTAATATATAATAAGTCTAATTTTAATAGAGGAGTAAGACAACTTATTTTTTACGATTTGAATGCTTTTAGGAAGCAATAATTATTCGTTACTTCAAAATTAATTTTGTTAATAACTCATTTTACTTACTTTAAGTTAAATTAGGTTCAGGGGTTTGTTTTGGAGCAAGAATGCTCATTCAGGATTTATATGATTTCTTAAAAATGTTGAATAACTAATAATTTATGGTGATTACTTAATATTATGATTTGATTAATTAAATACTAAACTAGGCTATTTTAATTTAACTTGTGGTCATAATAATTATTTAATTGATTATTTGCTTAAACACTAAACAAGTGGATTAAAAATTCTTGCATATAAATCAAAGTAACTTAAGAGGCATTCACTCTCAACGATCTGAGAACAGCTCATTACAATCAGATTCTGAGGCTGATGTTAGTTCCTAAATATAAATAGGTTATTTAAAAAGAAAACTAAGTCAAAGCACCATAATGAATAATCATAAAAGTGATAAAAAGGTTGAAAAGAATAGTGAGACTAAGCACCACTGTAATGGATATCAGAGATTGTTTGCAAACAAAAGCAACTTAAATAGTCATACTAAAGATTGCAATTCTCTTACTAATTAATATGCCCAAAAGGAGAATAAGCAGAAAGGAAATTGCTCAACTGCTTAATCGAGAAAGCCTTCTTTCTAGCCTCTCAACTGAGAGCGATATGACGTTGACTAAGTTGGACTAGCTCCTCAAGCTTAGTCATCTATGCCTATAGTCATCCCTGACGATGAGCGAAATCCTTCAAGTAATAATATTCTAAAATAATCTTTAGTATAAGATTTAAGTCGTGAAGATGACAGGGGTGTTGGCCAACTCAACTTCGACTATCTCAGACACTTTGAGATCAATCGATAGTTCATAATTCCTCTCTACGCTTCAATACGAGAGCTTTTTGGTAAGCGAAGCCCAGTCGATGATATTTGGATGCATTACTATGCGACACTTTGCTATAAAGGAAAATTCTTAAGACTCTATACCGTAATTCAATTCCTTCACAAGCAGGACTCCTTAATCAAGCTCATCAATGAGTATTACATTTCCTAGATTGCAGCTCAAAAATATATGAAGAATGTGATCGGCCTTAAGTACCTGGTTAAAGGCCCTTTGTCATATTGGACTAGTCTATCCGTTCTATCCGTACAACTTTGGTAATTACCACAGAATATAGTATGATCCTGCGTTGACCTTGTCATTCTTACAGCAGCTAATATAGGGTCTTCAGGACATTCACAATCCTGGATATGTCCACAGGAGATTGAATTTTGTGAACATTGTCGTGGACCCTAACTCTGAAGATTTATGGTTTGTGAACTTTGAGCATGTTAGTCTTATGACTAACCTAAAGTTAAAATCCTACACCTCCTAGAATCTTAATACTCCTGTCAGCGGAGAGTTTGCCTTGGAGAATACTATGGTTGATGCTTACAGAGTGGCTTCTATTATAGAGCACTCCTATATCAACTGGAACTTCTATGTCAATATCTAGTCTCAAGATAAGCTAGTCGTAATTTGTGAGATCATTCACTATAGTCCTAATGAAGACCAGTATATCAAAAAGATCATTAAAGCGTTCTTTATACTAAGAACTCATTGTCATGGTTATCTCTAACTAAGATTTCAGACCTGCTAGATCAAGTAGACTTTTGTCATAATAAACGCTCTTTAGGATGCCATCTAGTCATCGTAGTTATATAGTCACATGACTAACATATGTAGCCATCATTCTAAGATGCTACCCCTAATTGATAAATAGTTTAACTCAAACAATATTACTAACTAATTTATGATTTACTCCTTGTATTATTAAGAGAGATATCCGCGCTTAATAAATCTTATATTGATAAATATAATTAAATCCCAAAAGTTATATATATAATTAGCGCGGATAAAATTCCGCGCATATATAAAAATAGGTTTGTTTATATATGTATTTGCTAGTCCTTAAATATGATTATAGTCTTAAAATTAAATTATTCTTTAAAATTAATTTACAAATATATAGTTAAATAAGGATAGACATATAATTATGCATTAATTTAATTTTTTTAATTCATTAGAGAGTATTACCCAAAAAACAAGACTATAATCTTTTCCAAATTAAGTAAATGAATATTTCACAATTTTATTATAAATGACTTTAGTCATGATTAATAAGTATATAAATAATATGTAGTCTATTTTATTAATAAGATTAATACAATCATCTTATTTTTTATAATTTTTTAATCTTGGGGATTCACCCCAAATCAAAACCCCAAAACCCCTTAGTGAGGTTTATAAGTGCTTTGATTTGTAGGGTATAGTTGGGGTCTTATTGGGGTTAGTAGAGAAAACGCAAGTTTTATGTGAATTTAATGAATATTTAATGAGTATTAATGTGCTTAATTCAAACAAATTTTATCTGCTTATCTTTGTGGTATCTCTTGAACTTAGCTCTCTTTAATGTTTCAAGTATATCTTCTAATGACGATCTTGGATATGCTGGAGCTCTTACTATGATCATCTCAACCATTTTCTTAATCTAAGTGCATACATATTCCTGCTTTATATGTTTAACAGCCATGCTTATTGATTACTTTTCTTGCTTTGTTCCGAAGTACGACATACTTTCCATATCGCACTCTAAAATAATTGCTGCTACCGCCCAGACATCTCACTAAACAGAGCCATTAGTCCACTTCTCTCTTATTGGGAAGTACCCAGGTGTGCATAGCACTTTAGCTAAAGTCACTATTTCTTACCTTATTGCTCTATTGAAATCAATGACTACTATTTCTAAAGGACAGAGATTTAGCATTACATTTTCTGGGCTTCAAATCTCTATGAACATACCCTAGATCATGCAGCTCTTTCACACCCTTGGTCATTTCCGTGAGTATCTAATTCAAGTCATCTGGGTATCTATTATGGTAGAGATAATCTCTTAGAGTCATTTCAAATTTCTTAAGTCGTAGTGCAATAAAAACATGTCCAAGAATAACTCCATCGAGTTTAAGCAAGTTCTTGCATTACCTTTTATGAGCCTCTCTTAGTATTATGTATTCATTGGCAAACTCATTTTGATACTGCTCGTTCCTAATAAGATATTTGAAAGGATATACTTTATAAGCATACTCATCAACTACTATGAGTTTTGCCTTGTTAGGCACATCAATATGTAAATAGTTGTCAATGCAAAAACTGAGATCTACTGCATTTAATGCAGGTATATACATAGCTCTCTCTTACAAGTATGCTATATATAATTCATTAGCTGGTTGGTTCATTGACTCAAAACGTTTCTGCTTCTTAAGTCTCTCTTCCTGCTCTCTTTTAAGACTCTACAGTATTGGACTTTCTCTTGGCTGGTATAAGTTTTTATGTTTCTTTATCTTGCATTAAAAACTCACTTAAATGATGTTTTTGCATGTGTCTTTTAACTTTAGCTGAGTGAGTGTAAGACTTCATGCAAGTCGTGCACTAATACCTGCCATCGACCTTTTCGTGCTTAATATATATCTTAGCTCTCCCAGAGTGCATCTCTTTGATGTGCCTCTTCAAGCTCGAATCAGTTGAGAAGAAATTTTAGCATTCATCACATTAGAATTCTTTAATCTTTTCTAGTGGGAGATGTTCTTTTAACTCCTCAACATCTTCGATTAGCGTTTAAATACTTATCTCTGCTCTCTGCTTCCTGATATTTATTTCTAGAACAAACACCTCTGATTCAAACTCAAGAGCTTTAAGCTCTGGCTCCTTTTCAATGTATATGATCTCTTGCTTCTTAGTTTATCCAAAGTTTAGCTAAGATTATCCACTGCCAAGAGAGACTGCTTTGCGATTTAAGTTAGCCGCCATGTTTAAATCAAATTTAAATTTCTATTATAAAGCTTTAATAACCTCTCTTGTTATAGTAACTTTGTATAGGAGTTGGTACTGCAACAACAATGGTTGCTTCTTAGGCGTTAGACATCATATTTATACTAAGTTTATAACTATAAATTTTCTAAATTCATGCTTAATATTTTTAATTTTGGTACCAACTTAGAAAAAATTGAGGTTGGTACTGGTACCAGTTAGGTTTTGAACCATATTGGAACTTTTCCATTAAAACCTCATTAGTTTAAAACTAGGTACTAATTAAGTTTTGGTACTATTAAATTAGTACCAATTGAAATTAAACGAATTTAGTACCAGTACTAATTAAATTTAAACAAATTTAGTACTAATTTAATGGAACTAAATTGATAAAAATGGAGCTTCATCTCTGCAGTTTGTTACAGCTTCTGTAAACTTTCTCCACGTATCTTTGCAGGGTTGACCTCCTATAAGATGCCGATATTTAATAGTAAGATTTTAAACAATAGGATCCAGAAGTCTATAAGTTATAATTTGAAATTCATTAATAGGAAGAGGAACAAAGATGGAATCATCTCAATGATCAAATGAAAAGAGTCGAGGCTCAAGAAATGATATCAAGATTCAGAAGTAAGGAAGATCTCTATCGATACCTAACTTTACATGGTAGGATAAATAGATGATTATTAACATATTATACAGTTGGTTTATTCCTTCCTACGATGGAAGGTACCAAAATTTCATTCTTGAAAGCAATACTTTGTGAGGAGAAGAAAGCTTTTAAAAATAAAGAGATTAAACTAATCGAAATTCCCAACTACCCTGACATTTCAGTCACTAATCTTTATGAGGATGCCATGTAAGATGAGGAAGTGGTAGTTTACCTTCCTACCAAGAAACAACTCTCTAATAAACTCCCAGAGAGGAACTTCTTCTTTGGTGTTCTTGGTACAATAAAAGAGGATTATCTCAGAGAAATTATTGAAGAAGCACATAAGAAACGATATTCTATTTCTTCTGAAGACTAGAAGAAGCAAGGCATTCTAATAAGCTCAGCTTGGCTAGAGGAACTTAAGAAGCATCCTTATCTTTCAAGTAAGCTTTGACATATAACTTTGTAGGAAAATCAGGCACTGGTATATATCTTATGAAAGAGCATGCTAAGGTTCATAGAGAGAGAAAGTCACAAAAAATTCATGAAGTGAGCAAGAGACTTTATAAAGATGTTTAAAAGCCAGATGAAATGAACATAGAT
>ARYC01018889.1:0-86529 GCA_000711775.1 Oxytricha trifallax
AAAATTGAGACTTGTGATGCCTTTACCTTGTACGAACCTGAAATTCTATAACCTTAGGTCCCAGACTTTGAATAACAATTCAGTTGTTAAATAGAAATGCAGAGCTAAGATATTCAATGCGAAGTTCCAAAAAAATGGTTGAAGAAGAGGAAGAGAAAAAAGAAATTAAAGCATTACACTTATGTGAAGAGTGTGAGAAGAACATCACATATAAATCTGCTCTTAAGCGTCATATCTTAGAGTAGCATTCTAACAAGCCTAAACTCTATCTTAAGCATGATAAGATGGATGGAAAATATTTTTGCCCTTATTGCAATAAGCAATATAATCATTCAAGAGATTTAAAAGTTCACCTTTAAAATCATCATGGCAAGAAGTTTGACGTCATAAATCCTGAGACTGGTGAGGTCTTCCTTCAAAAAAGAAAGCTAAGAGACCCTTTTGAAACCTTGGAACAAAGAGTTAAGAAAGAAAATATGCTTATTAAAGCAGTGAGAAACCTTCCAGCTTCTGAGATAGTGAAAATATCTTTGAAGATACAAGCACCACTAAAGCTTCCAATTTTAAACTTAATTGATGCAGATCCAAGTGCGTCCTTAAAGAATGTAAGGAAAGTTATCTTATACTTGAGGACAAGTTTGAGAAAAAGGTCTTAACTGATAAGCAGTTCACATACAAGATTTATCCATTCAACTTCTTCAAATGTGATGACAAGTATCAAATGGAATTTGTCAATGAGTACTAAGCTCTTACTAAAGCAAGGGATAGACAGTGCAGATTTATAATTAAGCTCGATGCAATACTGTTTGCTCAAGATCATGTTGCTTTTCGCCTCCCTCTATATTAAATGACTTTAAGAAAAAACATTTAAGATTAAAGAGTTCCAAAGTAGCTACCTCTTATTGTTACAAATGTTTGCAAAGGCATAGAAGAGCTGCACACTTTAGGGTATGTTCATAGAGACTTGAAGCCTGAGAAAATTATGCTTGACTTTTCACCTCTCAGAGTAGTAATAATTGATTTCAATAGATCATAAAGAGTTGAAGCTTCAGGACTTGGCAACGTTTATGGTACTCCTCGATACTTTCCAGAAAGAGAGGACTGGAGAGATGGTGATATTAAGTGGGATGTATGGGCTCTAGCAGCAATTATTGCTGAATGCGATATGCAAAGAAATGATTACTATAGCTGTAAGAGAGAGAAAGATTTCAAAGCAGAGAATACAGCAATATCTAGACTAGAATAAGATAAAAGGTAAAATGAAAAATATGGCTGAGCAGATTATCTTAAGACCAAACCACAGAGCAGAGCAAACAATAGAATAAATGATCAACTGGATAGGAGATATCAAATTTAGAAAATTAGCACATGATGCCAAGGTATAGTTTGAGTGAATAGTAAAAATAAAACCCCTCTAATACACACTACTATACATTACATTTAAACATTAAACCCCTACATAAACCCTATAAAACCCTAATAAAGAATGCACTATTAGTCTACTTTTATCAATCAAAAACTCAATCAAACTACTGAAAGGGTATTGGGGTTTTGATTATATAATTTTGGTATTCTAATAATTATAGTAGTTGCAGGCAGATACAATTTTGCTGCAGCTGCTGTTATATCTATAGATTATACTTTGAGATTAATATTAAAAATATTATTTTTAAACCCTCATATATTGAGTCTTTTAATTTATTATTGTCGAGAGTCATTGATTTTCATTAGTGTCTCTCGAAGTTTTTTATAAATTAATTAGGAAGAATATTCTTAAGTAAATAATCTCAATATTTCATCCTCTTTAATTATATAGAACTTTGGGGGGGGTGAAAGTTTCCTGTCAAGTAAATTTAAATGAAATAATTAAAGTTAATTAAATATAAAGTTTTTGAATTAATAATTATCTACTTCATTAAATGTCGATAGGATAATTTAAACATATTATAAACACAATTTAGATATAGCGCGATATTTTGATTTTTAATTTTACTAAAAATTTTGAAAAATTAATAGACAACTATCAGAAAAGATGATATATTGTCTGATATGAAGTAGATCTTGTAAATGAACTAAATTAAGTTTATGAAAATCATAAAAGGTGCATAATTTGGTAAAAAAAATTAAAATTGCATTAAGAAAAATTAATTAAAAAAATAAAAAATTTTATTGACAGAAAACTTCCCTATTAATTTTTTTTATGATATACCTTGTCAGGAAACTTCCCCCCACCTGAAGTTTTTCTGTTGTTACTTTTAAAAATCCTTAAGGATATTTTAATAAATCCTAATAGATTTTTTCTGTGCCTTAGAATGATTCCTTAATTTAAATATGTGGTTAAAAATGAGATAAAACCTAAAAAAAAGAATAATAATCTTCAAAATCTTATTAGAATTATCATAATTCCTTATGGATATAGAAAAATTAATTAAAAAATTATGGAAGAAAATGAAAAAAATTGTTTATAATTTTTTTTAAAAATTAAAATCATCGAGAGACACTAATTAAAATCAATGATTCTAAACGATCACAATAGTATACAGTTTAGTTTGATTTTTTACATATTTAAATATAATTTAAAAGAATTAAAATTATTAAAAAATGGGAAGAATAAAAAAATTAAAAAGTTAAGTAAAACGAGTTGGAACGAAGAGGGATAGTCAAACCGTTCTAAACAGAGGCAAATTTTTGTCTCACTAGTCCGAAAAGCGAACTTCTCCCAGTTGGACTGTATAGTCCAGAGGTGTGTTTTAACAAAGGAGTACATACATACTCACGAGTGGCTATAATCATAGAGTATGTCAGCTTTTTGACACTCTTAAGTCAGTACATCCTTTTACCACCCGTTCACAAACCAGCTAGGCGCTAAACAATAAGCCCAGCACAAAGGAGCACACACTACATAGGTTTTCTTAATTTTCGAATTGATTACCTCAGTCAAGCAATCATTAACTTTCAAAACAGTGAACTTACGTCCAATTAGTTCACTTACCCAGCTCCACACACAAACCCCAAAGTCCACTCTCTGTTCATGTCGACATTTTCAACTTCAAGTAGGTATGAGGCCTAACCGAAGAAATCTAGTATACAGTTATTCAACATCTCTTTCTAATATGATACACCAAAAAACAAGAAGAAGAAACAAACACTGTCAAAACCTCGTGAAAAATCGCAATCCTCTTTTCAAGAAACATTAACCTCAAACCCCAAACGGGAAAAACTTAGTGGAACTATTTCTTCTATAGAGTAGAAGAAATAACTAAGATACGAATTAGAAGGAATCCCTCCCTAAATCTCTAATACGTCACAGACAATAATTTTCAATTTTACTATTTAATAGTGAAACCAAAGATTATTAGAGAATCACCATAAAGTATGATAAAAGTTGACACAAAGATATGTTGGGAATCACCCAAGTATTCTAAGCTATTTAATACTAAAACTAAACGTAAGTCAACACAGATCATATTATACAAGGGAGTAGGCACCACAAAGAACAAAAGTTAACTTCATTTACTAATAACAACTAACAATACTCTGGCCCAAAGCCAGAGAACTTAAACTTTTGAAAACCCAGAAACCCCTAAATCCCTAAACCCCATAGATTTATAGTATAAATCTTGATATATCCAATACAATTAAACAAAGTTATTAAATATGATATAAAAGATTTGGGACTTTTGTATACTATATAATAATAAAATTAATTAAAGATGTTCTAGGAAGTGAGACTTTATGATATAAAGATAAAAGGGATATAGTGTCCTATATGTAACTCTGTTGACTGCATGGAAATCAACTACAGAACGCTGAGATCATTTGAATAAACTATGCAAGAACTCTAAGAATATGTAGAGTTCGCAGTTTATGAAGGAGTAAGATCCATCGACAGAGAAGAAGAAGAGACAGATATCGACAAATATGAACTCAACTTTTACAAAGAAAGAGTATACTTAAGACAGTTGTGGGCTCACAAGAATTCATTATTTTGATTGAATTTTTAAAGAATTAATTGAAATAGAATCAATGATGAGACAACCAGAGAGATTGAACAGATCAGATGATTTAAATATTATTAAAAGGGCTTGACCCTTATATGCTTTAAAGCTTAATGATCGGGGGTCCCCAGAGACCTCAATGTGATCAAATTATTATTATTATTATTATTATTATTATTATTAAAAAATGGAGGATTTTAGAGTAAAAATTTTTCTTGCCTCCTTCATCATCTTAAAATATTTAATGAGATGCAACTATGATAAATCTATGTTTCATTAATCAAGCTAATCGATTATTTTCAAATTTAATTAGATAGAAATGATTTTAATATCTCACTTCTAAAATTAAAATCAGCAATATCCGAGTTATATTTAATTGATCTTTTTGTCCCCAATTGTTTCATCCTAGGTATTAAGAAGTTCAAGACCTTTTGGCATATTCAATTTTAATTATTTTAATGAAATAAAATCTATAACTTCTCCTTAAAAAGGTTAGGGATTTATAATAACATTTTCATACTTATTGAGATTACAATTCCTGACACCTAAATTCATGCTTGTAAGAATCTTTAATTAAATATTATTATTTATAGAATTGATTGGTTTAAATAAAGTCATGGTACTAACTTTAAAAATTGGATTAAATAATGCTGCTAATAAGAGATTACAACAACAATTAAACTCACTATAAATTAGCCAAGATCGTTTAATTTGATAAACTTTGGCCAATTTAATTTACAACTTATTCATTTATTTAATTATATTTCAATTCAAATTTAATCCTACATTAATATTCAAATATGCTATGCCACAATTACTACTCAATAACATGCTAAGACGACAAAATATTGGGAATTAAACAATTCATTGAAAAAAATCAAAGTATCTCAAAGAATTCACTAAATATCTCATTAAATAATCAAATCAAATATGCAATTGAGATAACTATTTTATTGTAATAAAGTTGGCTGATTAAATTTAAAATCAGACCTCAACCCGATGATTGATTTAAAAGCATGGCTTTATATTGAAACTTAAAATTTTTATTTTGTAATTTCATTTAAAAATATTAATAGCCTCAACCCTTT
Source organism: Oxytricha trifallax (assembly GCA_000711775.1). Classification (NCBI taxonomy): domain Eukaryota; phylum Ciliophora; class Spirotrichea; order Sporadotrichida; family Oxytrichidae; genus Oxytricha; species Oxytricha trifallax. The sequence goes on from ARYC01018889.1 coordinate 5,087, forward strand.
AATCCCTTCAATTCAAATTAATTATCTTTAATATTAGAAAATTTAAAAATGGACAAGAAAATATGATTCAATATTTATTTATTAATTTATAATATTTTTATATAATTCTATTAGTTTATAATAAAATTATCTCACAACAAAATTTTACAATTAAATTATTCTATAAATAGAAATAAATAAAATAGTATTAAAATTATAAAATCTTTGGTACAACATCTTGCAAATCTTTTAATTAAATAAAACAATATAAAGCTAAAATGCAGATTACTATTAAGCAAGTTTTCATTTTATATTTAATATGAATTAAAAATAATTAAAGTTTATTATTATTGAAATACATTTGAAATGGGAAAATTCAAAAATAATAAGAGATGTTTTTCAATGATATATAACAGCCAGTAATTAGGAGTGTTCTTAATTCTAATTTTAAAACATTAAATTAAACAGTAATTTATTTTAAATAAAAAATAATTAATTAAATCATTTATTAATATATAAACCTCTTAGAATGTAAACTTGCTTGTTGAATAATTTACTAATTTATTATAAGTTAATAATGTCCTATCAATCAAGTTGTATTATAACTGCCCATGTTTTGTTATGGGAAAATCAGAAATCTTGATACAATTTAGCTTTTTTTTATATTTCTTTGTCCATCTTTAGATTTGATTCTTTTTATTTTACATTATAATGACTATTTTATACAAAAAATATTGTGTATATATCTTAATTGCAGTTTTAAGTTAAACTAAAACTCTAACAAATTCTTACAAAATTTAGTTATTTAAATAATTTATTTAAGACTAAACTATTCTTCGTAATGTAAATTGTTTTTAATTATATATTATTAAACTCTACCAAACTCTAAAATATCATATAACTATTGTTAAATTAGACTCTTTAATTCATAATTTTTATTTAATATTTTATAAACTTGTGTCAGTAGTCCAATGCACTTCTATAATAAATCAAATGCATTTAAAGAACATGACATTAAATATTAACTTTTAGTTCATTTGTACTAAAGACTCCTTCGTTTCTTTGATACGTATTATACTAGAAATTCTATGAACATAATTTATGAGCATTTTTTCACCAGTGGATGGTGAATTTTGCTCTTAATTCAAATTTCAATTAATTCCTAAACAAGAACTGTCGATTGTAAATGATAATAATATGATGAAGGTTTCCTCAATTAACTTTTGAAATAAATAAAGAAATTTTTGCTAAAATATGAATTTACTTATGAAATAATTATCTATAAAAGCTTAAAAAGAATGAAATGAAAAACTAGAAAGTTTTGAATATACATTCTAATTAAGAAATATAATAATGAAAGTTTATAATATTTGAAACTCAAGAGATTTCATTTTATCTGAAGTTAATCTTTTATAGAATAAATAAATTTTACTAGATTTAATATGCTTTTAATTTAAGAGATTTGATTTTAAGTATAATAGATTAATGATAATAGTAAAGTTAATTAATTTTTTTAATTTTAAAACTTTCTACATTTTTAATTAAGTAATGATGTTAGATTTTTTAATTAAAATAATTGATTATAGAGATTTATTTGATTATAGGAATAAATCATAAGTAGTGATTTCTTTCAAAATTTTATATCCATAAAATTGACTATAATTTTTTAATCAAAAAATTAGAAAACTAAAGTATTCTATGACTCTTATTGATGTTGTAAGAAATGCCATATAAAGTATTATGTGTTGAGTAAAAATTATTTTTCTCAAAAAGAATGAAATTTAGGCATATTAGAAATTTTAAATAAATATTTTTGTTTTAGACTTCACTTACTATAAAGAATATAAGAAGGCAAGTTATCATTAAGAATTTCTAATTCTAACGATTAAATATTTTGAAAATAATAATTACGATAAGTATGATACTTGAATAATAAGTTGAATATTGAAATAAAATTTATCAAGCTAAAAAATGGTAAGTTTACTTGAATAAGAAATAATTTTTATAAATTTTGTTAGAGTTTTATAGAAAATAAATCATTTTTACTTATAGGAACTTAAACTGTATTTTGTTTCTAGTGAAGTTTCTGACCACTATTTTTAAGTGATATTTATCATGCCATAATCTAATTAACAAAAAGTCGCTAGAGGGCAATTTGCTTAAATTATTTAGCTTCATTAAATTTTATTTTTTGAAAATATTTACTGATGAAATTCAAAATTATATATAACTTTTTTGATTGATTAGTTTATTAAAATAATTTATTTTATTGTATTTGAGGTTGTTAGAGTTGATTGATTTTTAAAATAGTTTTAGATATAATACAAAAGTAAATTTCATTAGATTATTCATAGACCCTATTTTTGAACTATATAATCGCTCTGGAGTTTTGGAGTTTATTATTGTTTAGTGGTCTGGCGGTCTCATGGTCTTGGTGGTATAGTTATCTACCATAGGTTTTAGTGGTCTGGTGGTCTAGTAGTCTAGTCGTCTGACTGGGGTTTTTGGTTGTCTGCACCGAGACTAGAGATCGAATTACTAACGCTTTTACATTCTCTGGAACTCCACCTACTAACGATAATGTTGGTAGTTATAACTTTATGTAAGCTGTTACTGATGTCTATCTTCCAAATATTAACTTCTACCGATTCAGAATGAACATCATTGTGACAAGATACATTGAAAAATTTTCATTTGTATGAACTGAGTCATACTCCCGGCCAGACTACTTAACCACTTAGACCACTAAAAATTATTGAAGACCACTAGATCACTAATATATATTTATAAATGATTTAATTAATTATTTTTAATTTAAAATAGATTACTGTTTAATTTAATATCTTCAAAATTAGAATTAAGAAAACTCCTAATTACTAGCTGTTTTATATCATTGAAAAACACCTTTTTTTATATTTAAATTTCCCATTTTAAATGTATTTCAATAAAACTTATAAAAAATTAAATTTAAACTTGTTTTTTCTTGATTTTTAAATGAACAAATATTTACTTTAATAGAATTATTATTTAGATTGACTTTAATTTAAATGCATTCCTACAAAATTTTATTTTAATTAAATCATTTAATTTTTAAATATTTTAAAAAAAATAAATCGGAATCACTGCTTTCATCATCTCTAAACTTAGATTGATAATTCTGCAGTCTTAGTTCAAAACTAGAATAATTTAAATATATATTAAAATATGTTGATAAAAATTACTATTCATAAATTTTTTTGGGTAAAATAATAATATAAATCTTTGAACTTATAATCTAAATAGCATGATTTAAAATAGAATTTAGTAGTTTATATAGAAGAATTTAAATTGGAAGAATCAAAATATAAATTCAAAAAGACAAAATCCATTAGGAATATAATTATTAGAGATGATTAATTTTTGCAAGAGTATTATTTATAATTAGGTAAATTTATAGTAGCTCCTAATATTGAAGGAGCTTCTTAGCTTTGATTCCAAGCACTCTTGAAATTCATAGCTATGCTTTCCTTCCTTTTTTTTGGATGGTACATTCAGTTTGGGATCTCATCTTTGATCGTAGCTATTAAATACATACCACATTTTCCACTTAAGCTTCTAGATGTCAGAATGTTGACACTTTGTCAGAATGTTCACAGAAATGTTGATTTCAAAAAAAATATTCTTAAATAGAAGATTTTAGCTCTCCACTGCTTCCCAGTGGTAATGAATTGCACAATTTCAGAATTTTTTTCGCAGTTCATATAGTCTCCCTAGACTATCGCAGTCATTTATTGGGCTTCTTCAATTAATAAACAATACATACATCGGTAAATCAGGCATTTTTTACTCTCTGTCTACAAACTATCTGACGGACGAATCTTTGAACGAGAAGCTCCCATGAGTACTATGTGAATTCCATGAAAAAAGCTGAATCTCAGACTCAGACATCTATCAAGGAGCTGATATAATCGAACATCATTTTTTCTAATACTATACAATAGTCACCTATCTAATCTTTTGTTGCATTTTGAGCTATATTTTATCTCTATTTGCCTGCAGATGCTTTACTTTAGTACTTTGTCGCTATTCCTGATGCTTATCTGAATACCTCCGCTATGCAGGTGAGGATCATTGGCTTTACCTTATTGTCAGTTTATAATTGTCATGAAATTACCACTTGATATTAAAAAGGCTAAGGATCCCTGAATAAACATTTTTCTAGCTATAAGACCTCCAGCTTTCATCCAATGATGCTCCCATTCACTCTCATGCTTCAGAGTTAAGATATATCTTCTTCGCAACAAAGGGAACATTCTTCATTTTTCAGGAGCTCAATGATTATTAATGCCTGGGTATCTTGAACTATAAGCCATTCTATATCATTTACTTAGCTAAAATAGAACAATTTAAGTGAATTTATATTAATAATCAACTTTACTCATTTCTCTATATTTATATTAATTTATTTATATTTTTAGGTACTCTACCGCATTTTAGCTGTTTTGCAGTAGAGTACCTTAATTAATTATATTTATTTTTTAATTATTTAAATTTAAATGCTATTATTAAATGTAGCATGTAGTTTTAACAAAAAAGTAATATATAATATATTTTATTTAAAATAAGTGAATCAATTAAATTTTCTTCTATATTAAGCAACTAAATTTTAGAGAATATATTTTTCTAATGAAATATTTTTAATTTACTCAAATTGATTAATTACTTTTTTATTATATATTACTTTTTGTTAAAACTACATGCTACATTTAATAATAGCATTTAAATTTAAATAATTAAAAAGTTAATATAATTAATTAAGGTACTCTACTGCAAAACAGCTAAAATGCGGTAGAGTACCTAAAAATATAAATAAATTAATATAAATATAGAGAAATGAGTAAAGTTGATTATTAATATAAATTCACTTAAATTGTTCTATTTTAGCTAACTCGTGTAATACTAGTATTTAATACTAATGTAATCAGCTTAAATACGTTCAAAATTTCAATCCCATCTCACTTGCTATTTCTCTTTTTTCGGGGGGGGGTCTAAGTCGGTGCAAAATTTTTTTTCGCAAAAACATCAAAATCCCTAAGTCGGTGCATGATCAATTTTTGACATTATTGATATATTTTATTATCCTACCCCACATAAAAAGTATCAATATTAACTAAAATTTATGACTCAGCTTCTGAATCGAACTCCTTCATTAAATTTCGATCATAGGACACTTATAATATTATTACAAAAATATTTTTTCTCTGTGATAGATATTTGTTTAAGTAAAATAAAAATATTATTTCATATTTTAATATATAATTGGTCTGTAAATAACAAAATTGGGGATTAAGAACATCATAATTATTCGCTGAATTTAATGATGTCTGGAATTAAAAAATTGTGCATATTGATTAGAGTATTTTAAAAAAGACAATTAATTGAGTCAATGGTTTTTATCATAAGGTCAAACATAATTAAATTTAGCGAATAATTATGATGTTCTTAATCCCCAATTTTGTTACTTACAGACCAATTAGATATTGAAATACGAAATAATATTTTTTTATTTTACTTAAACAAATATCTATCACAGAGAAAAAATATTTTTGTAATAATATTATAAGTGTCCTATGATCGAAATTTAATGAAGGAGTTCGATTCAGAAGCTGAGTCATAAATTTTAGTTAATATTGATACTTTTTATGTGGGTTAGGATAATAAAATATATCAATAATGTCAAAAATTGATCATGCACCGACTTAGGGATTTTGATGTTTTTGCGAAAAAAAATTTTGCACCGACTTAGGATTTTGAAAATTTTTTTGTAGCGACTTAGACTTCCCCCTTTTTTCGTACCAGTTAAAGTTTTTAAAGCCATTTTGTCTCTTAAAGTTCATAACAAGCGTGGTGTCAAAAGTAGAATACGATTTTCAAATCTATTTAGAATCTTAGGAACCATTCAAAACCCCAAAACCACTGAATTAGATATTTTGGTGATTTTAATTGTAGAGTATAGATAAGGTCTTATAAGGGTTAGTAGACGAAAAGCAGGTTTTATGAGAATACAATGAATATTTAATGACTTTTTGTTTATTAATTAAAAACAAATTTAATCTGCTTGTCTTTGTTGTATCTCTTGAATTTTTCTCTCTATAGTGGCTAAAGTAAGTCATCTAATGATTCATAAAATTTTTGAAATAAAGTGAATTAAATTTATATACTAATCAAATATATTAATAAAAGAGAAAATGTCTGATCAGAAGGTTTAGTGTCATTCATTTAAAATGTAAGTTATAAAAAACCTATTTAAAATTTTAATTTTACAGGGGTTGAAGCTAGTAAGTACAGTAATGGTAACAGACCAAGGTTCAGCAAAGGAGTGAAGATAAGTAGAAATTTAATTACTCAATCATGCAAATAACCAAAGAGAGGAATTATGACTACTTGACAGGTAAGTTTTTTAGATTTAAAAATTCATTTTAATTTATCAAATTCAATTAATTATAATTCAAAATATTTTCTAAAAAAAAAAACATCAGGATTGCCTGGGATAAGAAAGAGCTCTCATGATTATCATCTCTACTATATTTCCAATAACTTAGCATACAACATCTTGCTTTAAATGCTTTTATGCTAAACTTAATATTTTTTATGCTTTGTGTCCAAATAGTTCTCTAATATAGATGCCGCTACTGCCCATACATCCCATTAGACTGTGTCATTCGTCCATTTTTCTCTAATTTTAAAGTTACCAGGTGTACTAAGAACCTTTGCTAAGGTTATAATCTTTTATCTTATGGCTCTATTGAAATCGAAAACAACTACTTCTAATGGGTACAGGTTCAGCATTATATTTCAGGCTTCAAATCTATATGAACATATCAAAGTTCATGAAACTCCTTGAAAACCTTAATCATATCAGAAAGAACACCATTTAAGCAAGTCAGTCAGGTATCTGTTTTGAAATAGATAGTCTTCAATTTTATTGAGCCTTAGTGCAATAAAACCATTGCTTAAAATGACACTGTTTAACTTAAGCAAGTGTTTGCAATCTCTTCTCAAAGCCTCTCTTGGTAAAATATATTCGTTAAGCGAATTCATTTTAATATTTCTCATTCTTTATTAGAGAGCTGAAAGGGTATACCTTATATGCATACTCATTAACCATTATAAACTTAGCCTTATTAGGAACACTTATTGGCAGGAAACTTTTAATGAAACTACTAAGATTAATTGCATTTAAAGCAGGAATGTTTATTGCTTTGGCTTTTAAGCATGCTAAAATAGTGTTATAAACAGGTTAGTTCATCGATTCTAATCATCTCTGTCTCTTGAGTCTCTAGTTATAACTCTCTTTCATACTCAGGAGTATTTGATTTTCTTTCAGCTAGTATTAGTTTTTGAGTCTCTTAGTCTTTAATCAGGAACTCGCAAAGATGATGCTTTTCCATTACCTTTTATCTTAAGCTGAGTGAGTATATGACTTCATACAAGTAGTGCACTAGTACCTGCCTTTTACCTTGTAGTATTTTTAATAAACTTTAGCTTTCCAAATTGTAACTCTTTTATATGCGTTTTAAGGCTTTATTCAGTAGGGATAAAAGTTTTACTAGTAGTCCTGACATTAAAATGTTTTTATTTTTTGAACTGGAAGCTTCTTTGTTGCTTCAACATAACCAATCTTTGCTTAAAAGTCTTATCTCTATGGTCTCCTTCTAATTTACTAATTCAATTATGAAGACCTCTGCTCAAACTCAAGTTCTTTAAGCTCTGGTTGCCTTTCAATATATAAACTGTGGCTTCTTAGACTAATATTTAAGCTAGTGAATATAATTACATTTTAAATTATCCCATAAAAGATGGTTTGGCTTCTCTTTCAACTCCTCTTTTTATGGTTTGCTTGGGCCCATATTTCTTCTCTAAGTGACAGCTCCTGTATCTATGTTCGTTCATCTGACTATTAAACATCTATATAAAGACTCTTGCTCAATTTATGAATAGACTTTGACTTTCTCTCTGTGAAGCTTTGCATGTTCTTTAATTAGGAATATATTTGTTCCAGGTTTCTCTACAAAGTTTTGTGTCAAAGCTTACTATAGAGGAATAGGTGCTTCTTAAGCTCCGCAAGCCAGGTCTCTCCAATTAGTATGCATTGCTATATTTAATCTTTAGGAGAAAAAAAAGCTTCTTCAATGATATCTTTTGGATAACTCTCTTCTTAAAGTGCCAAGAAGTCCAAAGAAGAAGCTTGCTGAGAGTTATTTCTTGGTAGGAAGTTAAACTACCAACTCTTCATCTGTAACAGCATCATTTAAAGATTAGTTACTGAAATCTCTGGGCAGTAGGATATATCTATTAACTTTATGTCATTGTTTTTGAAGGCTATCTTCTCATATCAGAGAATAGCTTTATGAATAAAATTTTTGTAACTTCCATCGTTGGAAGGAATATACCCACTATATTATATGATATCACATGCTTACCATGCTGAGTGATGATAGAGATCCTTTTTGCTTCTAAATTTTGAGATCATTTCTTAAGCTTCAATCCTCTTCATTGCAGTACTTTTAGATTCCATCCTTGTTCCTTTTCTTATAATTGAAATTCAAATTACAATATTTAGAGATCTGAATCTGTAAATCTTAAAATTAAATATGGGCATATTATAGGAGGTTAGCTTGGTAAAGATACGAGGTGAAAGTTTGCAGAAAATGTTACAAACTGTAGAGATTGATCTCCATTTTTATCAATATAGTTATATTAAATTAGTTTTAAATTCGTTTAATTTTAATTGGCATGAATTTGAAAATATGAGTACCTAGTTTTAATCAAGAGAGCTTTTATTAGAAAAGTTACAATCTGGTTAAAAACCTAATCGGTACCAGTACAACTTAATTTTTTTCAAAATTAATAGCAAAATTAAAAATATTAAGCATTGAATTAGAAAAATTATAGCTATAAACTAAGTATAAATTTGATTAGAGAGGTTAATAGAGCTTTATAATACAATTTTAAATTTGAATTTAAACATGGCGGCTAACTTGAATTGTAAAACAGTCTCTCTGGGAATTATAAGAATTAAAATCTTTCAAAATTTTTTTAGCTTCTTAATCTCAATGTATCAACTTTGAATGAGAGTGATTTAAATTTTAATAATTCATGGATAAATATATATAATCGAAGTATAAATTTTAAAATCTACGCGGTACCATTATTGCAATCATGGTCCCGTGACTTTATTTATTTTTTTAGCATTATATGCCAATGAAATAATTTTCTATTTTTTGCCATAAAATTCATGAATCTTAATCGTTGCTTCATCGTTTTTATAAATTCATAAGGATTTATCAATAGTTTCTTCAGTATTTTAGAGATGCCTATATTTGAACCCTGAGTAATAATATTTAGGGAAAAATTCAATTCTTGGAGATAAAGAACATTGTTCCAATTCTTCAAAGAATTTACTTAAATCAATCAGGATTTCATGCATGCTTTATATGATAATTTTCAAATTTACTTAATTTAAGTTAAATATAGTCATTATATTTAAGATACGCGGGAACATTATTCAAATAATGGTCCCGCATGAAATTTAAATTAAAAATATAGTTAAAAGTACTTAATTTAAAAAAATGAAAACTTCAGTTTAGGATCTTCAAGCATAGAAATCAAGTTAGAGGAATTATAGAATTCTAAAAGTTTTTAAAGATTGTAAACGGGCGATGATAACTAAACTTTAGCTAAGCTTATTTATAAATGTTCATTTTCCTTCTCTTACTTACAATTTTTTATCATACAAGCTCACTATTTCTTAGCTGAATTGAATTAAGTCTACTCTATCGATTTGTAAATCAAGAATAAGATGATTTAACAATTGCTAATTGTAATGAGTCTTAAATTTACTCAGGTAAAATTCAATTCCATTAAATTATGGACATTAAGGAACGTTGTATACATGAGTTATCTATAACTGTTAATAAGCTTTCTTAGACTCCTTAGTCTTATTATTTGTAAAGTAATCAACAAACAGGACTATCTCTTGGTTACCATACTTCTCTCTGAGCTAATGTAGGAATTCTATAAACTGCACTCGTTTAATAGAGCGAGAGAGAATGACTTAACTCTATAAGCCTGAGTCTTCACTTATACCAGGCAAATTAACATGAGTGACTACTTACTTTTAGTTATAAACTTCTATATTGTCTTTTATTCGAACCATAACTTATCAATAAAGTTTTTAAAGGTAAATACAGCTTCATCAGCGTGTTGAACTTTATTTTATAAACAAAATCCCTCTGCATTTAATTATATATATGTATATATATATTTTAATTATTAAATTAGATAGAAACTTGCTCTGGGGTCAAATGTAACGAACCTTTACCAAGTCTATCTAGAGCTCTCTCCCCTAACTAGCCCATAAGGGCTAGAAGAGGGAACGCTGTCGGACAACTGACAGCGAATCTCAGATGAACAAATGATCATCTAGGACAGCAAGAATATATTTTTCTATAGGAAAAGGTTACCAGAGTCAGATTAAGACTCATCCCAGGATATGGACGATAGGTACTACTACTAAATATCAAACAAACAAAAGGCCCATAACCTAAACCATACTTTTGATCTTTGCTAGAAGATTATACAACCTCATTCCAACAAACTTAGCCACAAGCAAATCACTATAGTTGATGAACAAATCAGAAATCAATACATGGATTTAAGCAATTTTGCCAAAAATTTCCTTGCTAACACCAACAAACTTAGCCTCAACATACCATCTGAAGATGATTGGATCTCAGATGAAGATGAAGAGGAAGAAGAAGATGAGGAAGAAGCTTACCTAGCCTTTGATTGAGAACAACTATACTATCAGAAAAGATACTACTATAAACTTAAACTGTCCCAAAAGAAGAAGAAAAAAGCTTGAAAACACAACACCCAAAGACTCCTATACCAAAACCCCATTGTGGAAGAAATGGACAGAGAGAGAATAAATGAGTCAATACAAAAGCTACCTAACCTTAAAGACAACACTGTAAAGCAAACACAGTAATATAAACCTCAATTTTTCAACTCAAGTAAGTCTAATTCTCAAAAAGAGACGACTTAACCTAACTACATTTCTCAACTCCCAATGTAGCACACAGTACCCAACTACCTAACAAAGATATTAGAGGAATCACTCCAACTGTCCTCTAAGATATGCGAAGAATCACCCAAAAATTTCAACTAGGTAATACCAGAGGTACTAGATACTATACCAGAACCAAAGGTACTAAATAGGTAACTGGACATCAGAAATCCCATCAGATCAGAAACTGCTCAGAATCTGATCATAGATTCAATAGAAGATATAAACCTCATACATATATTAATGTATAAAGGGATTAAACCAGATATTCTTTTGGAAACAACAAGAGTTTAATAAATACTTTCCGAAAGTGTCATGTACAAAACAATGAAACACGACATAAGATACAAACTACTTTAGAAACTTATTAACTCCAAAAATAGTAATCAGGACCCAAAGTTCGGAGAATGGGAAATCCAATTACTTAACTAATTAAGTTCTATATATTAAGGAGAACTTTAACTAAGAAGCTTATAAGAGAGAGAGAGAGCACTTCTCGCCAACGATAAAAACGGTTCACAAGAAAAATTCAACGTTGGACTATCTCTTCCACCAACTAAACAGCCAACTTTCCAAGTCAGAAAGAGACAGAGAAAGGAAAACAGAAAGAAAAAGAAATGGCTTCAGAAGATGACAGAGAAGAAGAAAATTAAAATGAATTTTTAGTGAAATATATAATGCCCAAATTAACTTATAATCACTTGAACTTATAAAAGGGCTTGTCCCTTACATATATTAAACATATACGAGATCGGGGTCCCCAGAGACCTCAATATGATCTAATTATTATTATTATTATTATATATATATTTTAATTTATTACTATAAAATAGCACTGTAAAATAAATCACTCTCTTCACTCTGTTGACAGTCTTGAAAATAATACAATTTCTTCTATAAATATTGATTATAGTCTAAGGAGAGATACGCATGTCAGGAAATCTGCAATGAAACATTACAGCTCGCTAGTCATGCGGAAAATGTGCCCAATACTTTAAAGTCTTAGAGTCTCAGAGGTGGTCAATATGGGTCTGATTGAACTTTTATTTTCTTAATTGATTTTTTCAAGTACCAGAATTATAATGCTAAACAGCTAACATGCTAATGATACCTAACAGTTGAGGCACTCTTATGAAATAACTTTGCTATCCTACCAAATTCGTACTAGTTTGACTTAGTCTATATTAATACTCGCACCATACCTAAGTTTAAATATTAAATCTAAATATTACTCATCATTAATAAACCCTAATTTGCTAATTTCTATTTCTTATATTTTCAGATAGGCCTAATTTCTCTACTAACCCCAATAAGACCCCAACAATATTGTGCAATCAAATCACTAAATCAGCTGTTTAAGGGGTTTTAGGGTTTCTATTATACCAAAAAACTAATATCATTAAAATTTCTAAACAATGTATTTTAATGTTTATTATTAAACTTAAACCAACTTAAGAAATATATTTTTCTTAAATTATTTTTATCTTAATAGGAAAAATAGGAATAAAGATGAGTGGGAAGTTTCCTGATACCTCGAAATTATCCTTTTCCGATCTTTAAAATTTATATTATACATTAATCCTTAAAAAAAAGATATTTTATATGATATCAAGGTTCATATTTATCTATTGTAATATCTATATAAAATAATGTTAAATTAGTGAAAAAGATAATCAAATGCAAAAACAAAACCTATTAGCTAAATATAAATAGGAGAGATTATTTATTTATACGAAAGCTTAATAACAATAATAGCCAATTTATCATACAAATTCTATGATCATAGCAGGATGCTTAAGAGTCGAGGTAGTGAGAGAATTGGTAAAAATGATGTCATGTTATACCTACTATTACAGTAGCTGCTCTGCTTAGACTGTAAGCCCTCATGCAGTCCATAACCTAGCTTTCAATCCCTATTGTTTGCATGGCATTTTCAGAATGAGGTCTTCGCTATTGATCGTGACTCTTCAACACGTACCATATTCTATACTTAAGGATCTCTATGTCATAATATTGACACTTTTGTCCGAATGTTGCTGTTCAAAAGAGGATTCTTAAAGTTGAAGTTAAAAGGAACTCCTTTGCTTTCTTAGCGGGAAGGAATCATACAGCCTCAGCATCAGTTTCGCGGCCTCTATCTGATCTCTAGCCTACAGTATTGCTTTAATGGGCTTCTTCAGAAAATGGTAAAAATACTTACATTGGTAATTAAGGCAATTATGGACTTTCGGCTTAGCAAACGAAGTAAAGGGCGAACCTTCGAATGAGGGACTGCCAGTAGTACCACACGATTCACCATCCGACTCAGACATCTATCTCAGGGGCCGAGATACTCGATCATCTTTGTTTCTGATGCTATACCAAAGCCATTAAACCTGGAGCCTTACTCATGTCTTTTTGTTGAATCTAAGGCTTTAGTCACGCGCTTCTTTCAGGCAGTTGCTTTCCTTAATCTCTTTGCTGCTTTCTTCTGGTGGTTATTTGAATTCTTCCCCGATGCAGTAGATCAGCCTTGACGCTCTCCTAATAGATTTAAGATAAATAATATGAAAGATTTAAATATATAAATACTATGAATATTAATTTCAATGGTGGATTACACATCTTTAATACGACATTGCTTCTACAGCTTAGTAACCATTCTCTACTTTATACTCAAAGAACTTTAAAATGACTCACTTTTACGAATGCTATTTTCCATATTGACCCGAAAACCAGGATGCCATTACTGAGAATATAAAGAACAGTAATCAACGAATCGAGAAAGTCAACGTGTATCTTGATGTTGTAGAGCAGAAATACTATTTAGAGATCTAATGCGATAAGTCTACTATTGGTATTCACAGAAATCATTTCACTCAAACCCACAGCCGAGGCACCAAGATTCTTAAGGAGTTAAACATTAAAATTAGTAAGTCTGTAAAAAAGAATCTTTAAGAGCTTATGGGAACAAAACACGAAATCATACTTATTACAGGAGATTAAGAATGCTTTTTTCAACAGAAATAGAGAGCCATGAGTGTTGCAAGCTCTAGGGCTGGTACTTCGCTTGACCCCTCAAAAACTAAGAAAGAGATGTTGGCTGAATTCACAGATATGCTTAAGAGAGGATAAATACACAGTTTTGCAGACTACATGTAGATATATTGGGATAGCAACAACGACTTAATACAAATCTAAGAGATTGAAAAAAGACTGAAAGGCTTGTGGAAGATGATAACTGGATCAGGACTACTGTAGAGACGAATAATTCCCATACTAGAATCACTTCAAATATTTGTGATAAGAAACATGGAGGAGTACAAGAGAGTGAACACATTAACACCAGAGTAGCTAGGGGAATGAGGATATAACGAAGCAATTGATGCTTTTTTTTGAAGTTATAGTGCAGAAGACTGATCCAAAGAAATGCTGTGTATGGCTTTATGGGAAAGCAGATACGGGTAAGACAAGTATTGTTAGAATGCTCCAGTAGATTTTCGTGTGCGTTGTACTTCAAGAGGGGTAGTCTGACTTTAAGCTACAAGTAATTCCAATCAAGTTCCAGCCTCAGATAGTGCTTATGGATGAGATGAACGATAGACATTTCTTTAGCAATGATAAGGTTGCGTAAATGAAAAGGCCTCTCGAAGGAGGTGGATATTCAACTGAAGTGAAGTATGGGGAAGTACAATTAGGATACATCAACTGTTCCGTTGTGCTCACCACTAAAACTTTGCCCTTTGAGCAGCTTAAAAAGATAGATCAGGAAGCCTTTGAGGCTCGACGCCATCTGATTGATCTTAGCAATGTGAAAAAGTACAAGAACAAGAGGTTGCCATTCAACTCAATAGAATTAACAAATTACTTAATGGCAAAATTGGAAGAGTAAGAAACAGATGTAAGCAGCACTTAAGAAAAACAGATAGAGCAAGAAGATTAAGGAATTGCAAAGGAAGTTGGCAGCAAAGGCTCCTAAAACAATGAGTGATGGCAAGTATATAAGCTAATGTGTTTAAATAATAGAATTAAAAATAAATTAATATTCATAGTATTTATATATTTATACTTTTAAATACTACACGAATCACTTGACCATAAAAAACTCTTTGTAAAATGTGTCAAATTAATTTAATATAATATTTATTAAAATTAATCATTAATAAATATAATTAGTAATTTAATTTAAATCAGAAGAATTAATCATAGATTTAGACTGTCAAATGCGTAAAATTGTCAAATCCGTGTTAATTACCCTATAAGTAGATATTAATCACTGTCAACTTGTGTCAACTGACCAATCCGAGGAAGAATCAAGTCGATATGCTCTACATTAACAGTGTTTCATCAGAATCTAACGGTAAGTACTTATGACCAAATTTGATCTACTACCTGCTCTAATTAGTGGCAGTTATATATTCTTAGATTTAGATTTATATTTTATTTTTCAAATTTTCCCGATTCAATTGTATTTCATCAATAATAAATTTATTAATTCAAAATTAAAATAATTACAAAATATTTTATTAATTAAAAAAATTTGCATAATTATTTGATTAATTTATTTATAAAAATGATTATTTAGACCTGTTTTTTTGTGCTTTATAAATGTTTAATGACCTTTAATAGGTCTAACTTATGCATTTACATGGTTATAATGAGAGGAAAATAATTAAAATATTTCACTGGTTCTGATGTTGCCCACAAAAATTGTCTTAAAATTGGTATTATGTAATCTTTTTAAATAATAGTTGAGATATCAAAAATTAAAACATCAGATAATTTAATTTAATGTATTTTATCTATTTTTTTATTAGTAAAATTTTATAAATAAAATTAAACATTATTTTTTTAAATTTGCAGATTAAATTGTTTGTCAGTCTTTCCTTCAGTGTTGCTTGCATCTTGCTTTGTCATCAGAGAAGTAGAAATTTTAATATAAATTTTATATAGCTAAAAATTTTGATTCTTAAATATCTAATAGTTAATAACCAATAAGTTATTATAAGATATTTAAATTTTCAAATAATTATATTTAAAATTATTTCTTAAATGACCGAATTTAATAATAAATAAGAAACATATAGTACATTACTAAAATAAGTAAGTCAGTCGATAAACTTAAATAATAATTATTAAGAAAATGAAATTCAAAATATCAAAAAGATTACTAAGAACTTAAATATTCCCTATTAAATTTTATACTCAATATTAATTTTTATAATACTTAAATAATCTAAAGATTATAAACGCGAGACATTTAAAAGTAGCTAATATAAGAAATAATTTAAAATTTTTAAATTCATAGAATCTTGTCATTATTCTATTTTTTTTAAAAAAATATTATTTTCGGTAAATATTAAATTAGTATTGATAAAATAAATAAAAATAGGAAATTAAAGAATCAAGTTTGTGATATATATATATATATATTTATAATTAATTAAAACTGCCAGTAATTAGGAGTGTTCTTAATTTAAATTTGATTTAGATTTTATATTAGATAAATTAATAATCAAAAATATATAATTAGTAGTCTAGTGGTATGGCAGGTTCTATAGGAGATTACTTTTTATTATATTTATAAATTACGAAATCTTTGATGGTTTTCTATCATATATAAGTTAGGCACAATCTTGCTCATTTAAGTTTTTTTTATGAAATCACGCCACTTCTTTGCTGTAGATGATCTGGCAAGTGTCAAGCGCGCCTTATGCTTCCTCTCCTTCTAAAATCTCTCTTCTCTTAATCTAGCCTTTTCATCTGGCTCAACAATTTTCGTATATGCTGCGCTTACCATAACACTGACTATAAGACATTTATGAAAAAAGTAAGTACATACAGCTGGGTAGAAGACCAGTGATAGAGAGGGAGAGTTACTCTTGATTAGATAGTTGATTGTTAATATATTCTCATTTTTATTAATGATAATTTATAAATATAATTAATAGAGGTCTGGTAAAGACCCTGCCATACCACTAGACCACTAATTATATATTTTTGATTATTAATTTATATAATATTAAATCTAAATCAAATTAAAAATTTTATGAAAACTCCTAATTACTGGCAGTAGTAATTAATTATAAATATATATCACAAACTTGATTTTTTAATTTACTATTTTTATATATCTTATCAGTAAAAATATATTTATTGCAATTATTTACAAATCTTAAATATTTTTCAGAAATAGAAATACAAATATTAAAAATTTTAACTCCCTAATAATCTTACTATATTTGATACTTAAAATATACAGACAAATTAATAGTGAATAATATCTTCACATTTTAAACGGAACATGAAATTATGGACTTAAACAATAAATCAACTAATTGAAATAAAAATGGGACAGAAAAATAAATTTTTAAATTTAAATAAATAATTTATTAATATTTAGAATTTGTTTATATAAAACTATTAGTTAATTAACCAATTAACTCAAGAACAGTAAATAACTTTAACATGAATCTAATACTTTGAAAAATAGGTTGAGTATTTTATAACAATGAGTAATAAAGTGATTCAAAATTTTTCTAGAGATTTAGATGAAAGATGAAAAGGCACTAATTCAAGAATAATGTTAATAATTTATCCTAATTGACTAATTAACATAGATGTTTATTCATGATTAACATATTTTCTAGAAGTCAATAATGAAGTACTTATACATTTATAGCAAGATTTCTTATAATCTCCAAAAGTACTTCATAATGCAAGATTTTCATGAATTTAAAACTTCAAACAACTTTAAGTACTACATATTCAATTATTATCAATATATTATTCAAGATATTGTGTAAAATTTAAAAGATTTGTCAAAAGACAAAATATAATCGATAATGAAAAATATCGTTATTAAAACTACTTGTACATTAATTTAATTTATGCTTGTAACAATTATAATAAAATATATATGTTTTTCTTAAGTTATAATAATTTTTTACAATAATTAAAATGGAAATTATAATAATAGTATTAGATTAGTAACTTACCAATCATTAATGTGTTTCTTCTATAAAAAAATTGAATGAACATAAATAATTGTATAATTAACTTTCGATTTGGACAATGAGTCAAAATTAAATTATTTAAATATTAAAATCAAGGCATTTATCAGTGGTTCATATTCAAAAATAATTGATTCTGTGGAATATTCCAGAATTTAGGTAGCCTCAGTCTTGTCAACATTTTTGAATTGTAATAGGATGCGAGATATTTTGATTTTTAGCTTCCTTTAATTAAATAAAATGCCTTTTTTTACTTAGGAAAAGAGAAAAGTTTATTTAATCAATTAAAATTACCTCCTAATATTAAAATAAGCTATCATGAAAATTTTTAGATTTGGAGAAGAAATTTTTAAGTCCATTACATAAGGTAATTATTGTAGAAATACATTTGATTTGGGAAATTAAATTAAAAATAAATAAATTTTAATCTAAATTATTGGCAGTTAACTTTCTGGAAACCCTGAAAATATGGTACTCTTTAGATAGAGAATTCAAAATCAGCTAGACTTTACTATTGGCGGTATCCCTCTATCGCATCCCTGAAGCGAGATAACGTGATTTTAATTTTTGGAGATTTGTTTAGTTGATTTTAATGCAAAAATTAAAATCGTGTTATCTCGCTTCAGGGATGCGATAGAGGGGTACCGCCAATAGTAAAGTCCAGCTGATTTTGAATTCTCTATCGAAAGAGTACCATATTAAAAACCCCAAAACCCCTTAATTAGGTTTATAAGTGCTTTGATTTGTAGGAAATTTTTTGTTAGGGGTTGGGGTTATTAATAGGTTTTAATGTCTAATATATAGTAAATTTCTTTAATTTAATCACTCAAAATGCACTTTTGGATCATGTGGGAGAGGTCTTAAGTTTATTTTTCTTAACCACAACTCTATCTTCTCTAATGTTATGTCTGATCTAGAGTTTGGTTTTAAGATTATTGATTCTGCCATTTATTTTAATGATTGAGATACTCTGGTTTTGTCTATAAATTACTTGATTCTTTACTTAGCATCTTTCTCACACCTTGTAGAGTAGTAATCATTCCGAGGCATATCGCACTCTATTATTATTGCTGCTAAAGCCCACACATCCCATTGATAATCTCCCATCTCTCCAGTCTTCTCTTTCAGGATAATAGCCTGGAGTTCCCATTACACTTCCTAGCCTTGATACTTCCACCCTTAATGCTCTGTTGAAATCAAAAATTGTCACTCTTACAGGAGAGAAGTTTATCATAATATTCTCAGGTTTAAAATCTCTATGAACAAAGCCTAACTTATGTAGCTCTTATATACCTTGTAAGGTTTAAGTTGCTATCAAAGCAAGCTACTTATGATTCCTTTGATCAGTAATAAAACCTCTTAGGGTTATTTCATAGAGTGGGAGTCTGAAAGCAACATGATCCTTGGCAAGGAGAACAGCATCTAGCCTGATTAAGTAACTACACTCTTTAAATTTTGCTTGAGTGAGTACTTGATACTCATTTGTGAAATCCATCTAGTATTTATCATCACTTAAAAGATAGTTGAAGGGATACACCTTGTATGCATACTGATGATCATTGATAACTTTCTTATCAAAGGAGTCTTCTAATATAAGGTAGCTTTAAAGTGAGGTGTCAAAGTCAACTTAAAGAACAGGAATATTTTTAAATTGAATTTTAATCATAATCTTTGTGATTTCAGATGCTAGTAGGTTACATGATTTCCTCACATATTCTGATTCACTAGCTTGTTCGAGCTCTACCATTTTCGAAGATTTTCTTGCTTTTCTTTTGTTAAGTAGCTTCAATTCATCTTCATACTTTTCAATCTCTAAATCTTTCTTGTGAGCTTTTAAAAGATGCTTCCTTAAATCTCTAGTATGAGCATACTGCTTATGGCACTAGAAGCAATCATACTTTCCGTCGATTTTATCGTGCTTTAAGTATACTGTTGGCTTGGCTTCTCTATGCTCTTTCAAATACCTATACCAACTAGATTTATGAGCGAAATCTCTCTCACACTTCTCACAAAAGTATACTTCTACTTCTTCAGTTTGTATAGTAATTTCATTAATACCTTTCTCCTCCTCTTTGTCTCCCACACACTTATTTGCCATTTATTTTCTATTATTAATTTCTATTTCAATAACAGAGACCTCAAGTGATAGCTCTGGTAGTTCTTTATGAGAGTTCATCTCACAGCTATCACACTTTTTATTGCTGCCAAAGGTAAGTCTCATTTAGTTTGATGGAAGTGCTGTTAGCGCTCATATTTAAATTTGAATTTAAAATTATAAAACTGCCTCTATAACTGAGAGCTTATATGAGAGCTTTGCAAGCCTATAAGTTTCAAGGGAAGTTCTTAGAGTATTAGAGAAGAATTATGAGTGTTAAGAGACGATCCAGCTCTAAATATTGTTGAGGAAGTAACCATTTTTACTTTCAATAATAAGTTAATTATAGTACGTACCGATTTAGGAGGTGCACTTAATTAAGTACGCACTGCTTTAGGAGATATTTTGTGATTTTACGATTAAAATTAGGGTGCTTCTAATAAAGTACTAGGTTTAATTAATGCTCCTAATTAAGTCCTAGCATTTTAGGAGCTGCTCCTAATTAAGTACGTACCAATGTAAATTTAAAAATATGGAACTATAACAGTAGAAATTGATATCAATCTCTCAAGTTTGAAACCAGTTCTCAAAACCTTCTCCATATCCTTCTTAGAGGTTGACCTCCTATAGGATGCCCATATTTAATAGTAAGTTTTACAGAGGTATATAATTGAAATCAATAAACTTAAATTTGAATATCATTTCTTAGATCTGTAAACAAGATGGAGTCAATGAATGATGTAATGAAAAGAGTGCAAGCACAAGAATTGATTCAAAGATTTAGAAGCAAGGAGGATTTGCACCGCTACCTGGTGCAGCAAGGTAATGAACTCATAGTAACTCATCTTGATTATGTAGTTGGTTTGTTCTTGCCAACGATGGAAGGTACTAAAATTTCATTTCTAAGGGCGATACTCTGCGAAGAGAAGAAAGCATTGAAAACTTAGGATGTAAAGTTTGCAGAGATTCCAAACTATCCAGAAATCTCAGTGACTAACTTATATGATGATGCTATGAATGACCCAGAGGTTTTGCAGTACTTGCCTACTAAGAAGCAGTTATCAAATAAACTATCTGAAAGAATCTATTTCTTTGGCATACTTGCAACAATTAAAGGTGATTGCTTGAAAGAAATTATTCAAAAAAATCATAAAAAAAGGTACAGCATCTCTTCAGAAGATAAGGATAAACAGGGAATCAAGATTAGTAAGTAAGATTTGTAGCTTAACTCTTTAGAAAAATCTGGTACTGGCATCTTCTTGATGAAGGAATAGAGCAAGCTTCACAGAGAGCGAAAGTCGCAGACAAAGTATGAAGTTAGCAAGAGACTTTATTCAAATATTTAGCCTCCAGAGTCAATGAACATAGATGCTGGAGCTGGCAGCAAGAGAAGAAACTTAGGAGGAGGGAAGCAAGAAGTAGAAGAAAAGAAAGAGAAGCCAGCTCCCTCTAAAGAATTTTAAATGTGACTTATATATTCATTAACTTAACTACAAAACTTATTTATATACATTCACTCTCCCTTCTTTAGCACACTTTTATGCCAACTAATTATCAACTCTCTTAGCTGAACTTTTAATAAAATCGACTGTATCGATAGGTAGGTCATGCATCAAGTGGTATAGCAGCAGTTTCTTGTAATGACCTTTTAATATACCCCAGTAGAACTCAATTCCATTAAACTATGGACTGTAAGGTACGTTGAACACTGGCGTTATTCTAAGTTGTTCATAACTCTTCCTTGTTTCTTTAGTCTTATGAACAGAAAGATTATCAACGAACAGTATAATCTCTTATTCAGGGTAACTTCTCCCTCAGCTGTTCTAAGAACTTAATATACTGCTCTGTCTTAATAGAGCGAGGATGAATAAGATAAGTTTCTAAACCAGCATCCTCGCTAATACCTCCAAGAATTGCCATTGTTTATACCTTGACTTTCTAGTCATATACTTCTATGTTACAATCCCTCTTATACCAAGACTTCTAGATGAAAGTGTTGAATGTAAACACAGCCTCGTCAGCATGAATAAACTTAATATTATTCTATTAGGCTCTCTGCATTTAATTATAAATATAATTTAAGTTGTTGTTGTAAAATGGCAGAGTGAAATCAATGACTCTCTTGATACGATTTACACCTTTGTAAGAGATACCGTTTCGTTTATAAATGTTTGCAACAGATTATGCAGAGATCTTCAACTCAGGGAACTGGCGATGAAACATAATAGCTCGTTAGTCGAGAGAGAAGTGAGCCCAATACTTCAAAGTTTTTTCATTAATAAGATAGTCAATATGCTTCTATAGAAACTTTGACTTCCTCTTAGGCTAAGAATTCAGCTATTATTGCTTTAATTACACAGCTTTCAAGCAGTGAGAGCGAACAGTTGATGGACTACGCTTTAAGAGCAGTGCAATAGACTTATAGTTCAGTACTGGTTTGACTTATTCACTATACATATCACATCCATAACGCAGTTTAAACACTAAATCTATATACTCTTCATCATAAATAGACCCAAAAGCTTGTAATTTTAGTCTCGCATTTAATTAATAACCCCAACCCCTAACAAATTCCCTACAAATCAAAGCACTTATAAACCTCATTAAGGGGTTTTGGGGTTTTGATTGTCAGTGTTTCCAGAAAGTCAATTGCCAATAATTTAGATTAATATTTATATATTTTTAATTTAATTTAATTTCCCAAATCAGATGTATTTCTACAATATCAATAATTTTAATTGATTGATATCCTAATTCAAATATGCTCCTAAATAGATGATAGATAGATAATAACTTGAAAGGTAAATTAAAATTAGAGATCAAAATTTAATTAGAGATCTCTATTATATAATCAGTATTATTTATTACTAATATATGTGTATTAAATAGGGGCCATAATTTTTTAAAGATGGCATTAGGATTTTTAGAAATATTTACCTACCCTACTTTTTTTTGTGGAACTCCAGATTACATCGACCCAGAAGTTGTACCAGAAGCTGTTTTTTCTTAAACGACTGAATGAGAGGTCTCAATATGTGTTTTTGAAATTTTTCATGTTTTTTCCATCTCCACAAATTTCTTAACATGAGTGTTTTTTTTGTCGTTCTCGCCGCTCACAACATATATTAGTAATAAATAATACTTATGCACCTAAATATTTTATATTCTTAATTAATTTTGTCAACTAGCCCAAAAATAATGATTCAGAGTTTCACATAAATTTCTTAAAATATATTGAAAGTCAAATTGTGAAATTGTCTTATTATACCTATCTGTTTGGGTATGCTCAGTTTAATAGCCAATTAAGGTATTTAAATAATAACAAAATTAAAATTTGATTAGTTCTATCTATTATATGAAGCCAGTTTAAATATATTATAAATATATACAATAAATATAAAGCTCGAGCAATATATATAAATTTCATGGTAATAGCCTAGATATTACTATTTCAATTTTAATAATAAAAAATGCCAAAATTTATCTAAAGTTCCTGTATTACCACTACAAAACCCACATCCCAAAAGTAGCTTCATAACTGTTTTTATTGATGATGATAATATTAGATATCAAGATCTATTGAGTTCAAAAGTATTGACTCTAGATATAAAAAGATGAATTTTTTTATGATAAATGTTTATACACTAAACTTAAATGTTCTTTCACATATATACATATAGATTATAGCATTACATTATTATTTATAATATAATATATAAGTTTTAAATAAAATTGTTTTTGTTATAAATTTTTTTCGAGAATTATCACTTTATTTAATTTTTTATGAAATTTGATGAGTTCAATTTTTAATAAAAATTCTGGCATTTATGCTAAAATGTTTTTGAGATTTTTTAATTAATTATTTTCATATTCGATTCTGTAATTAGCTTGCCTTCTTTAACTATAATGCTGCTTTTTTTAATAAAAAATAGTTTGGTACATTAAATAATACCAAAAAGGATTAGCATAGAATGAATGATTTTAAGGTGTTTGTTAGCCCTTATTTTAATGTATTATTTATAATTAATATTAATGGATATCTATCTACAAAATTGCATATATAAAAGTCAATCTGTAAAGAAAAACGAAGATAGTTCGAAGAAACTGTAACAAATTTAATTAATGGGGGACCATTATTGATCAAATAAATCTCATTAAATTAATACTAGTAATAATTCATTTTAATTTCAATCCACACCGATTAATAGAATCAAAACTTAATTTGTTCCTTGTTTTAATCCATTGAGGTTTTAATGAAAAAATTCCAATCTAGTTACAAACTTAAATTGAACTTTGACTAAAATATTAAAACTATATTGGTACCGTTCATTTTTAAAAATGGAGCTCCAAAAAATTACAAGGAGAATTTTCAATAAGATTTTGCTTTATAAATTATCTAATTTAACAAACAAATGATGCATTTTCCTTTAAATATATTTATTGGAAAATTTCATCATGCACCTATGTATACATGCAATGATAATATTCAATAAAAAATAGTAATCTCCACCATGAAAATAACAAATTACATTTAATATCACTACAAAATGAAATTAATAAAAAAGAAACCCTAATTCACAACATTAGTTTCATCAATAAAAAAACTTATAAAACAAAATAAGATTAATTAAGTGCTTATAAAATTTTAATTTATATGATCTTAAATTATTTTTTATTTGCCAAATTAAATTAATATGTCAAACTACAATTTTAAAAATTTTTTTATGAATTAAAATTTAAATAAAAAAATAATTAAAGTTTATAGGTTTATTTATAATTTTATATTTTAAATTTTATTTTATATAAGCTTTATATTAAAGTAGATTTCACAGCGGATTGAATATTGTTGGTAAAAACTCAAATTCTTTCAATTAAGAATATTTATGATATTATTGAAAACTTATTTAAAGATTTCAAAAAAAATCAACAATGAAAAATGCATTCAAAAATTGTTTTATTTTATCTAAATGAGCAATTATCTAATCATCTAATCAAGAAAAAAGGGAATTGCAAAAATATTTATGTTAGAATTAAAAGTATTTTAATATATTTAAACTCAATTTATTTGAGGACTAAAAAGTATTTAATACAAATGACTTTGAGATTTCTTTTTTTTCAATAATATTTAAACGAAATTATCAGCAATCATAGTAACTTTTAATCAGATTAATAGTCTTTAAGTTAGCTTTAAGATTCTAAGTTCTGAACGAGGCATCTTCCACCAATATTATATCTTATCTTTTATCAAATTTATAATCTTCAAAGATTTAATCTACTTCATACATTACCAATTATGATGTTTAATTCAAAGATTATTTTTACAATACTTAAATTAAATCACTGCAGTCAATCTATTTTTATATATGCTTCTTTAGTAAAATAAGATAGTATAAATATGTATATATATTTTCAAAATCTAATCTCTCAAATCGTCTTCACCTGATATGGTTCAAAATAATATCGATATAAATCTTTTACTCTTAGTAATATATTATATATTTTTAGAGGTTGGGAAGAGGTATGTCTAATTGAATCAGATGAACGAGCAAATAACGTTATTTTTAAGTGATTAAATATAAATCAATAATTTTTCCTTATCGTGTTATCTTTTTAATTAATTAAAAGAACTCTTCAATTAAAAACTATATTTAGTTTGTTTGTGTAAAATAAGATAATTTGTTTGCTTGTATATATTGTTAATTAAGCCATCTCATTTATTAGAGATTTTTGTTGTTTTCTATACATATATCATAAATCATAAAATTTATATAACTTTATTTTAATAATTGGTTTTTATACACTCATATTTTAGAGCTTTTTTATATAATAAGATAAATCCTTAAAAATATCAACGTTATGACAGAAAAATGACATTTAAATCAACAGCAATGTTTGTTAAAATTAGTGATGAACTATTTTTCACCTTAAATTTTATAATATACAATTAGGGTTAAGTGAGTTTTGTATTTTCTAAAAAATAATATATAATTTTTTATTACTGATAATAATTTTATTAATATTTTTATATATGGGAAATAATTCACCTTTTATTATATAACTGATATCACAAGCCTATTTTCCACTTATTCAACCAAGAATGGCATGATATTTAACTTATATTTGTATCAATACAAATTATAATACTTTATATTTAAAAAATCGAAATAAAACTCTATTCTTGCCCGATATTTGTATATAATCTTTAATTTTACTTAATTTTTAATCAATTTTTCAAAAGTTGAGAAGAATATTTAATATTAAAATACTTTACTCTCTCTTAAGCGATCGACTAATTGTTCTAAAAGAATTATAGTCATTAATATAATTTTACTTAGAAAAAAAGTTTTAAAAAATATTGGATTTAAAATGATACATTGTAGCCATTTGAATCAAGAATAATGAATCTAGTACTTTGAAGTATAGATAATAGTTAAATAATTAATTTTGTAATAGTTATTTTGTTTATTTGTTGCTTAAATGCTCTCAATAATAATTTGATTATGATATTTAAAGAATTTGCTTTAATCACTGCCATAAATTAGTCACAGTACTTTAATTTGCATTTTTATCATTAATTATTTACCATTATATTCATCATTTACCAATTAAGCCTTAAACAGTTTCAATAAAAAAATATAAAATATAAGTTTACAAATTTTTTATGATTTAACTTAGTATACTTTTTAAACAAATTGGGAAAAATTTCTCTTCAGCAGCTTTATCATCTCCTATTAACTTTCAATTACTTTAAAGA
The DNA here is from genome assembly GCA_000711775.1 of Oxytricha trifallax. Classification (NCBI taxonomy): domain Eukaryota; phylum Ciliophora; class Spirotrichea; order Sporadotrichida; family Oxytrichidae; genus Oxytricha; species Oxytricha trifallax. The sequence continues at coordinate 32,017 of ARYC01018889.1, forward strand.
CAACTTGTCAAAACTACTTTTACTTAAAATTAATTATAATCAAATTGCTATGAATTTTTTGATTTTATTTTTATTTATAATGAATTTTTAATTTTAATAATATTTTTCAATGATATTTTTCTGTTTTTTAAGTTACATTTCCGAATGTAACACCTGATATCTTTCTCATATTCATAGCAACTGGGTTAATCTGCATTGAGATATCAGACTTTCTTGAATTTTCATAAGCAGATATATCTTCGACTTCATTTTTAAGTGAAGCCCTAAATTAACTTAAAATAAAATTATTTTTAATTTACATTAAAAATTATTATATTGTAGGAAAACATTGATTTTAGAAAATAAATATAATTTTGAATAATAAAATAAAAAAGTAAATTTAATACCAATAGGAGTTTTTGAAAATTATAAATTCAAATTTAAATTAAATATTATTATAGATATTTGGTTGATTTTCAATTATTACACTAAGATCTTATATATATAGGGGGTCTTCACAAAACATAAAGCAACCAAATATTTGAGGTCAGTATTTAAGCAATTAATTAACATTAATCATTCTTAAATTTTATTCCTAACTGCATCTTTAGCGATACTTCATACAAGGCTCCGACTCATTCCCCATTGGAGACCACTTGCAATACACAGCCTCAATTTCGGTGCAGCTGCCGCTCTCCATGCTGCCCCCAGAGGTTGAGAGTGACCAGTAGCAAGAGCCAACGATGAGCTGGCAGGTGCTGGCTCCAAGTTGACATGCATATTCGCGAACATCTGACCTGAAGGCCATTCTGGGAAGAGTATCTTAGGCTTACTGTCGACCCTCTACGACCCACACCATCTACTGCCACCGAGACTGCATCCAGCAGACCGTGGAGTTCCACCTGGCCAGGAAACGCCTGACATTCGGCTGTAGGATGCCAAGCAAGAAGGAAGAAGAAGCTATTTAAGAAGTTTGTAGAGAATTTGTTAGGGTTTGGGGTTATTAATAGGTTTTAATGTGAAATTTATAGTAAACGTATTTAATTTAATCACTCAAAATGCACTTTGGATCATGTGGGAGAGGTCTGAAGTTTATCTTACTTAACCACAACTCTATCTACTCTATTGATATGTCTGCTCTTAAGTTTGGTTTTATTATTATTGATTCTTCCATTTGCTTCATTGATTGAGATGCTCTTGTTTTGACAATAAGTTGCTTTATTCTTTGCCTTGCATCCTTCTCGCACCTTGTAGAGTAGTAATCGTTGCGAGGCATATCGCACTCTATTATTATTGCTGCTAAAGGCCAAAAATTCCACTGTAAGTCTCCTTCTCTCCAGTCTTCTCTTACTGGATAATAACCTGGAGTTCCCATTACATTTCCAAGCCTTGATACTTCCACTCTTAAGGCTCTTTTGAAATCAATAATTGTTACTGTTACTGGTGAAAAGTTCAACATTATATCCTCAGGCTTGAGATCTATGTGAACAAAGCCTAACTTATGTAGCTCTTTGATACCTTGTAAGGTTTAAGTTGATATCAAAGCAAGCTACTTATGATTCCTTTGATCAGTAATGAAATCTCTGAGGGTCATTTCATAGAGTGGGAGTCTGAAAGCAACATGATCCTTGGCAAGGAGAACAGCATCTAGCTTGATTAAGTAACTACACTCTTTAAACTTTGCTTGAGTGAGTACTTGATACTCATTTGTAAACTCCATCTAATATTTATCATCACTTAAGAGATAGTTGAAGGGATACACCTTGTATGCATACTGATGATCCTTGATAACTTTCTTGTCATAAGAATCTTCTAGAATTAGGTAGCTTAGAGAGAAGTATCTAAATCAATCTATGCATGTACTGGAATTTTCTTGTATTATATTTTAATCATGATTTTAGTGACATCTGATGCTTAGAGGTTGCGTGCAATTATGAAAAATAAGTGGAAATGTATAATTTAAAATGAAAACAAATAATTATCATTGGAAATAAAGAAATGGATAGGCAGAAGGAGCTGGTTGCTCACTAAAATTTGTAAGTTACAAAAAACATATCTAAAAAAATTATATTTCAGCGATATTTACCAGCAGAAGTAGCGAAGTCAGAAGACTGAGACCTTTAGAGACACTGGAAATAAATGGGAACAACTAAGTAGGTGTAGCCAGATGGAGCAAAGTATGAAGGATATTGGAAAGATGACACAGCTGTTTCTGAATTATATTTCTGTAATTGTCTATACTAATTCTTATTATTAAAATTCATTTTCAATTTAAATTATACATTTCCACTTATTTTTCATAAATCCTCACATACTCTGATTTGCTTGATTGTTTAAGCTCAGCAACTTAAAGAGGCTCACTTGCTGCTTTTCTTTTGTTTAGCAACTTCAGTTGAGTGTCTTAATCTTCAACTTCTATATCTTTCTTGTGGGCTTTTAAAAGATGCTTCTTTAAGTCTTTTGTATGAGAGTACTGCTTATGGCACTCAAAGCAATCATACTTTCCATCAACTTTGTCATGCTTTAAGTATACAGTAGGCTTAGCTTCCTTATGGACCTTCATATACCTGTACCAGCTAGATTTATGAGTAAAATCTCTTTGACACTTCTCACAAAATATACTTCAAATTCCTCTGCTTAAAAAAATGAAATTTGATTTCTAACTTTCTCCTCCTGTCTCCCACACACTTTTTTACCATTTATTTTCTATATTTAATTTCTATTTAAATAACAGAGACCTCAAAATATAGGTCTGATGGTTCCTTATAAGAATTCATCTCATAGCTATCACAATATTTATTGCTGCTAAAGGTAAGTCTAATGTAGTTTGATGTAAGTGTCGTAATTTTTTATATAATATTAGCGCTAATGTTTATATTTGAATTTAAAATTATAAAACTGCCTCTATAACTGAGAGCTTATATGAGAGCTTTGCAAGCCTATAAGTTTCAAGGGAAGTTCTTAGAGTATTAGAGAAGAATTATGAGTGTTAAGAGACGATCCAGCTCTAATATGGGTGAGAAAGTAACCATTTTAACTTTCAATAATAAGTTGAATACAGCACGTACCAATTTAGGAGGTGCACTTAATTAAGTCCGTTCTGCTTTTGGTGGTACTTTGTGATTTTGTGATTAAATTTAGGGTGCTCCTAATTAAGTACTAGCTTTAATTTATGCTCCTAATTAAATACTAGCATTTTATGAGCTGCTCCTAATTAAGTGCGTACAATTTAAATTAAAAAATATGGAACCATAACAGTAAAAATTGGTATAAATCTCTCAAGTTTGAAACCAATTCTCAAAACCTTCTCCATATCCTTCATAGAGGTTGATCTCCTTAAGGATGCACTTATTTAATAGTAAGTTTTACATAGGTATATAATTGAAATCAATAAACTTAAATTTGAATATCATTTCTTAGGTATGTAAACAAGATGGAGTCAATAAATTACTCAATGAAAAGAGTGAAAGCACAAAAATTGATTCAAAAATTTAGAAGCAAGGAGGATTTTCACCGTTACCTTGTGCAGCAAGGTAATGAATTCATAGTAACTTATATTGACTATGTAGTTGGATTGTTCTTTCCAACGATGGAAGGTACTAAAATTTCATTACTAAAAGCTATTCTCTGCTAAGAGAAGAAAGCTTTGAAAACTTAAGATGTGAAGTTTGCAGAGATTTTAAGCTATCCTGAAATTTCAATGACTAACTTAAATGATGATGCTATGAACTACCCAGAAGTTTTACAGTATCTGACTACTAAGAAGTAGTTGTGAATAAATTACCTGAAAGAAATTATTCAAAAAAATCATAAAAAAAGGTACAGCATCACTTCAGAAGATAAGGAAAAACAAGGCAACAAGATAAGTGAGAATTGGCTTTCAGAAGCTGCAGTAACACTATTATATATCAAGCAAGGTTCTTTGTTTAACTCTTTAGAAACATTATTATTGGCATCTTCTTGATGAAGGAATAGAGCAAGATTCACAGAGAGCGAAAGTCGCAGACAAAGTATAAAGTCAGCAAGAGACTTTATTCAAATACTAAGCCTCTAGATCCAATGAATTTAGATGTAGAAGCTGGTAGTAAGAGAAGAAACTTAGAAAGAAGGAAGTAAGTAGAGAAACAAGCTTCTTTAAAATAATTTTAAATGCGATTATTATAGGCATTAATATAACTATTAAACTTATTTGTATACATTTTTCTCTCCCTTCATTAGCACACTTTTATGCCAATTAATTATCTACTCACTTCGCCATGCATCAAGTGGTATAGAAGCAGTTTCTTGTAATAACCTTTAATATTCCCCAGTAGAACTCAACTCCCTTAAACTTTGGACAGTAAGGCACTTTGAAAACTGGCGTTATTCTAAGCTATTCATAACTCTTCCTTGTTTCTTTTGTATTATGAACAGAAAGATTATCAACGAATCGTATAATGGGGGGGGGGGCATATCTGAACCAAAGATATTTCATTTTAGTTTAAATAAGTTAGCGTGCCTGCTCGGTTTCAAATTAGGGTCAGAGAATACGAAGAAACTATTTTTAGCTACTAGAGATTTCTCTATAGTGCTGTAAACACACAAAATGAGTATGAGTTTTATCATTAAATTGCATATATTTTTCATTTTTTATCATAAAATTTTGTTAAAGTTTTAACATTCTCAACTATATTAATTACTCTATTTTTTGTTAATAAGTTATCCTTAAGATATTATAAGATTTTCCTAAATACTTATTTAAAAAAATAAATGTAATATTTTAGGAGATCAGTTGTATATGATGACTTATTAACAATAAATAGAGTAATTAATATAGTTTAGAAGGTTAAAACTTGAACAAAATTTTATGATAAAAAATGAAAAATATATGCAATTTAATGATAAAACTTATACTCATTTTGTGTGTTTACAACACTATAGAGAAATATATAGTAGCTAAAAATAGTTTCTTCATATTCTCTGACCCTAATTTGAACCCGAGCAGGCACGCTAATTTATTTAAACTAAAATGATATATCTTTGGTTCAGATATTGTCACTTTGGTTCAGATATGGCCCCCCCCCCTTTAATCTCTTATTTCGGGTACTTCTCTCTCAGCTGTTCAAAAAGATTTTGGGGAAAGTTTCCTGCCCCTTACATTAAAATAAGTAATTTTTATAATTTTAAAAGAATCTTTATTATCAATTATGATATAAATATTTTTAATTTTGTTTCATATATCAATTCTACCTTGATAATAAATTTAATTTTTAATGAAAATAACATTAATTATTAATAAATACAATTATTTTAGCCTCGTTTATAATATATAATTTGAAAAGGAATAATTATGTACCTTGAAAATTACATACTATCAAAAGTTGTTTAGTTCATGATTATGCTTATTGATATTGAAATTTATATATTTCTAATATTTTTATTGCCAAAAATATAAAATTTAATATTGGGGGCAGGAAACTACCGAATGGGCAGGAAACCGTGTGGGGCAGGAAACTTCCTCCCCCAAAACTTTATATACTGCTCTGTCTTAATAGATGAAGGATGAATAACATAAGTTTCTAAACCAGCATCCTAGTTAATACCTAAAAGAATAGCCGATGTTTGTACCTTGACCTTATAGTCATATACTTCTATAGTTCTATGCCTCTTATTCCAAGACTTCGAGTTTAAAGTGTTTAAGGTAAATAAAGCCTCGTCAGCATAAATAAACTTAATATTATTCTATTGAGCTATCTGCATTTAGTTATTTAAAAAATTAAAGTTATCGTTGAAAAATTGCAGAGTAAATCAATTATTCTCTTGATACGATTCACACTTTTGTAAATAATACCAATTCGTTTATATGTTAACAACAGAATAAGTAGATTTCTTTAATTTAGGGAACTGGGGGGAAACATAGTAGATAGTTTATAAAAAGATAAGTGATCCCAATACTTCATATTTTTTCATAAATATGAGAGTTAATATGGTTTTATATAAACTTTGAATGTCATTTGAAATAAAAATTCAGCAAAAATTGCTCTAGTATTACTATTAATAAGCTGTAAAAGTAAATTTTCAAATGAATATCTGTCAATTATTTAGCTTATAATCCTAGACCTTAACAAATCCCCTTCAAATCAAAGCATTATAAACCTTATTAAGGGGTTTCGGAGTTATTAATGAGCTAGACTTAAAATAAATATTTACATATCCATATATAAACAAAAGTATGATAAAGGGACGTTAACAATGAGTTAAATTTATAATTTATTATGTGGTAATAAGCAAAGTAAATAAAAAAATAATGATAATTCCTAATTAAAATTTCACTAGATGACAGAAGGAATGATCTTGATTGAAACTCCCGCGCAAAAACTTAATATGAAATGTGTGATTTTTTAAGGGGATAGGAATTTTTAAGAAAAGAGAGAGCGGAGCTAGGATCTCAATTATCACAATTGAAAAATTAATTATTCTATTTTGCTTAAATAGAAATATAATAATAAATCTATAAATAAATAGAGATCCTTGTTTTCGTTAATTTGATTGCATAATAAAATTAATGATTATAATTACACATAGAACATTTTCTAATATATTAATCTTAAATTTAAATAATTCAGTATTTGGAATATGAAATGTTAATTATAAAATATATATTTAAATTAACATTAAATGTTTTTGATAGAATAATTATAGTTACAATAATTAATAATTTAGATTAAAAATTAAAAATTTTAATACTTTAATCTATTGTTTGAACTAAATTTGGTGAACATTTAAATTAAATGATTCTTAAACCCCATAGATCAATTAAGAAGCGAGGATAGGAGTTAAGAACAATTATATTAAAAATTAATTATAATTGGCTATTAATATAAATAATCAGGCTAGAATCAAATTGACACACCCTGATTGGATTATTTTATAAGGACAATTAATCCATCCAATAGTTTTAATAATTAGCCCAAACATTATAATTATACGCCAATAATAATTAATTCTTAATTTAATTGTTCTTAACCCCAATCTTCGTGTCTTAATTGATCTATGGGGTTTTAGTATGCTGGAAATTAAAAAATATCAAAGTCAAATAAATAATTGCTGAATATCAAATGGCAATTTTAAAAATAAGTTCAAAGATTAAAACATAAAATGCACTCTGTTCTTCGAGGTAAGTCTTAGGTCTAAGAATATCTCAGAACATTTTAGGGGATCATGATAGCATCATTCATCTCCTGTTTACTATTCAATTCTTGTAAAACTGAACGATTAATTCATTAATCCTTTGAAACTCAAGGTTGGAGCATCAAAAGGTAAAAGTGAATAATATAACCGCTTTATTACCACTTAAATTTTAGATTAGACTATTATTTTTGTAGAAAGAGTAAAATAATACTTTTCTTAATAAAAGTTCAAGATGAGGGTCTCTCAAATTCCGCTCAATATAAATCTAAATATTAAGTTTTTACTTAATATGGGTTTTAACTGAACAACGAGCGATCACTAATAAAGACAGTAGTAAATTAAAACAAGGAAAAATACATGAAGTAGTGTTTAGGACTGAGAGATAAGCATAGATGTTCCAAACTTTTCACATGTAAAATAAATGTTATAATTGCAAGCTTGAGCGAGATAACAAAAGCTTGTAGCATTTTAATGAAAGTTGATAAAGATGTAGAAAATCAATTGTGAGATAACTTCTCATTTTACTAAATGGGTTAACCTCCCGTCTAAAATCCGAACTGATTTAATAATATTTATTCTAACAAGATACCCCTTCCCACCCCCCCAGAGGAACATGATTTTAGCATTAGTTCAGCAAAGATGTAAGCGGAGAAGTGAGAGCTGTAATACAAGGTAGTATAGTATTAGGGTAGATATTTCAATGATAATAGAGTTCCTTTTTGATTTACAATAATACCATTTTTATTTACACGTTATGCTATATTTACCTACATTCATTATTATTAAAATAGATTTGAAATGGAAATTTTATAGGAATGCAATAAAACATTTTAAATTAATAATTATAACTGGCACTAATTTGTTAATCTCTTAATTATAATTTGATTCAGTGCACTTTTAATTTTAAATATAATAATAAATAATTATGACCAAATTATACATTGTACATTGTACAGTTTGGAAATTAGTTTTTTTTTATTAGGGCGTACTTTAGAATTGTACATTGTACATTGTACAGTTTCAGAATTAGTTTTTTTTTGAGATAGATTGTACAGATTTAAAGTAAGTGAATTAGTTTAATTAAATATATAATAAATATAGTAATGGTTTAAATACTTAAATGGATGACACAGAGAGGTTTAAAAAAAAGATTCTCGAATGCCTTAGAACAAAATAAGATTACGAGAGCGATGGAAAAATTAGATTCAAAATAGGAGGAGATGAAAACTAACGAACGGCACATGTTTGTTTTTGAGATCAACACTGAGGACGAGCAGCAGGTTCACCGATACGTAGAGGAGAAGATGTCCAAGTTGACTCCGCGGTTTTGCCATTCACTTATCTTCCGCTGTGCGGTCACATAACCTGCAAGGTAGTACTTACTAATACAGTGCAAGAAAGATGGACTGGGCCTCTGCAAGAATTACTTTACCGGAACAGATTACCTTGGGTACAAGAAATTGAACAAGCTCTAATTTACTTATTCGCTTATGGGCAAGGTTAAACTTAGGAGACTGTTTGCTAATAATGAATATTTAAAACTTCAATGTGGTGATCCAGGCTATTTCTAAGATTTCCAGGCATTCGCAAAAGTTTAGTCAGCAAATTAAGGAAGTAGAAGGTGCTCTTCAAATGCATCGTCAGAGTCTTCGAGAAGCATCACTAATAATTTTAAGCAGCTTTCCAGGGTCAAAATGATAAGCGGGGTTCAAGATATGTACAGAATGTATTAGGATAACGATGATGTCTGCGAATTGATAATACAGAATCACAAAAAGTTGGTCATTCTCTAGGGTTACGAATAGAAAATTCTCCCCAGGCTAGAGCCATAATTTACTAAGTTGTAATCTCTCGCTAACTTTTTGGAGAGATCTGACACCAGGTCACCACACTTAACTCAACTCAGCAACAGTAATCTTGAAGAAATGCTGTACTTTGATGCTATCGACAAGATCTACAAAGTTATCTTTAGAAAATGCCCAGATAAAGTAAATGTCGTATGGCTATATGGAGAACCCAACACAGGGAAGACTACAATAGCAAAGCTCCTAAGAAAGATCTTTATCACGGAAGACTTCAAAATATTGAACAAGACATTCTGTATCGATTCCAGCAAGCCGCACTCTGAACCTTAGATCGTGATTATGGATGAGATTAAGAGAGACTTATTCTAAAGCGGGGAAAGGATTGATGATTTCAAGACATTCTTTGAGGGTGAGGGGTACCCAGTCAACCTTAAATACCAAAATCCCGTAATCAGATTTCGTAAGTGCCAAGTGATAGCTATTTCTAATCAACTACCGTTTGACAATATGAGCGCTCTAGATAGAAATTCATTTGAGACCAGGATGATGAAAGTGGAGTTTACCGAGTAGATGCTCAGATCTGATGAGAAGTTCCCCTTTAACGAGGTGGAGCTGGCATTGTACTTTAAGAGGAGATTGGAGGAAGATGGGGACACTTTGTTACTATAGGACGAGGAGACAATTATAGAGAGTGCACACCAGGCAGAACAAGAAAGTAAGCAGAGTCCACAGCTGTAAGATGATTCTAAAGGAGATGATAGTTTTTGAGTACTTATCTGAATTCTAACAGCAATTAAATTGTTATTATATATTTAATTAAACTAATTCACTTACTTTAAATCTGTACAATCTATCTCAAAAAAAACTAATTCTGAAACTGTACAATGTACAATGTACAATTCTAAAGTACGCCCTAATAAAAAAAAAACTAATTTCCAAACTGTACAATGTACAATGTATAATTTGGTCATAATTATTTATTATTATATTTAAAATTAAAAGTGCACTGAATCAAATTATAATTAAGAGATTAAGAAATTAGTGCCAGTTATAATTATTAATTTAAAATGTATTATTGCATTCCTATAAAATTTCCATTTCAAATCTATTTTAATAATAATAGATTATCCTTCCCTTCTTATCTAATTTATCAAAATGCCGATAGTTTGCTATACATATAGTTAAATATGATTCTTAACTATATTTTATCTAAAGATTTAGTAAATAGATAATGAATAATTACGTAAATATCCTGAAATTTATATTTTATCGAAGACAATTAGACAACTCAGTGTATTTTAATCTATAATTCGAAGAAAAATAAGACAATTACAGATAACTGCATTATAGATTTTTAATTTGACAGAAAATTTTAAGATACTGTTAAACATTGTAACATAACGGCAAGTATTCTAAGCCAATTTGTTATATAAAAAATTCTATCTAATGCAAGTTAAGTTTTTTAATTTATATTTTTATTTGTTAATAAAAATTTCCGAATTTTGATATTCGTATTATTGAATAAATTAGACTTTAACATTAATTATTTCAATTATAAATAATTTTAAAAATATTGATTAGAAATATTTAAAGAAATTTGATTTAGATTTTAATAGATCCCTTTCATATATTTTTTATAAAATTATTTTCAATTTATATTAAATTTAGTTTTTTTTATAATTTCCTAAAATTTATTTTTATTCAATAAAATAATTTAAAAATGAAATCAAGAATAAGCAGGCAAACCGGCCTAAATATTAATAAACTCATTAATTTTTATAAATTTTTGTTAGAAATTTATTTATAAACTGACATAAATTATCTTTAAAATTTATTTTTAAAAATGTCATTTTAATAGAATTTCATTTTTTTAATAATGAAATCTAACATTAACTAATATAATAAACTTCACACTTTTACCACATTCTATATTCTTTATTCAATCATTCTTTTGACTAAATAATCTCATCAATAATGGATATAGTTCCTTAGAATATATTGATAAAAATCATTTTATTAGATATTTACATAAATTTCTACTAAATCATGATAGCTTCGTAATCTAAATTAATGATTTCTGTGACTATGAAAGTATAAAATTCAAAACATCTTATTTTATTTATAAAATTTAAATTTACGGATAAAGTGAAGTTACAGATTTGTTTAGATTTCACATAAAAATAAATTTATAAATAACACTGGTTCAGTCTCACTGATGTTTAGATTTTGATTTCACTAGACTTTTTAATTAAGTAGCTTTAATTGTTTAAAATAGAGAAAGATAAATAAATGATTTTTGCTAGATATGAGCTAAAATTCTAAATTTGGAAGGGTTAGCATCATTTAAAATTAGTTATAATATGTTAATTTAAAAAAATTATTATAACATGAACTCAATGTTACTGAAAAACTGAAATAATTTTAAACTACAAGAATCTTTTTATATTCAAAACTCAAAAATCTTTTAATAATATCATTTACTGATTTCATTTTTTAATTATGGGAAGGGTTTTATTAGAATATTAGTGTGATCACGTGTAAATTAAATTGAAAAGTATTATTTATTTAAAATACGCAGTTATTAAATTTAAAATGATTACATTCAATGATATTATAGTAGAAAAATCCTAATTTGGTAAGTTTATTATTATTAAATCAATAGAAATGTTAAATTCGTTGTACATTAGTAATTTACTTTACTAGGTCTATACAATATGGTACTTCTTTTTAGAGAGATCAAATTAAGCTGGACTCTAATACTAAAGGTGCACCGCGAGTTAGATTATGTATGATTATTTAGAAAAATTAAAGTCAAGTTTTTTTTTTATTTAGATTTTTGTATTTAAAAAAATTAATTACATTCTTAAGACTTTTAGTTAATTCCTAACTACCATAAATCGTGGAATGGTACAGACGACACAATTTCATTGATATGTGAGATAGTATATATATAAGGCTTATCCGAAAGCTTTCTTAAGGCCAAGAGGAATTAAATAATTACATCCTCTAATTGTCTTGCATGATTGTAACTTAAACGAATTCAACCAAAACGGTTGCAATATTATATCAATTGCTTTTAATGATGCAATAATGAAATTACAATCTCTAGCAAGGCAAACTACATTTTAAACTCATTTGGCAATTAGAGAACTAGAGTTAGCGCATGACATGTTCTCATTTGTCTATTGGGGGTCTGGGAGCATGATATAGTAATTTCCATCGATGGTTTTGGGGGAATGTTTAATGATGATTTTAACTTAAGATATTGTATTCACTGGTTTTTAAACATTTATCGCTTAAACTCTCTTGCCGTCTAATTCTGTTATTTTTTATGAGATGAAGAAGAATTATTGAAGCTCTATAGAAAAGGTTGGGAGAAAACTAGTGTAGAGAACGCTGCAAACTTCCAGGATTCCTCTGTCTACTTACTTGAAAGATTTTAACTCCCTCATTGAAATCCTTAAGATATAAATTGAATCAGAAAAGTTACCCTATTCTACAAATATTAAAAGCATAAAAGATAGCGCTTTGAAGGCAGTATCTTTAGAGATTTATCACCCCCCATTTCGATAAAAATACTGATGCCTAAAAACACCTAAAGGGAAATTAACAGATATCACATTCTATAGGAATTGCAAAGAATGGAGACGATTAGTTTTATTTGTGGAGGTTTCAATTTTTGTTAGGAAGATGATATTATAGATATAATATTTGGGAGATTTTCAGGTCAGTCCAATACTAATAATGGAGGTTAAAAGATGACCTTTTGAGTTGTTATAGCTGTAATAGAAGAAAATAATCCGTTTACCTAAGTAATTATCAGGCTGTATTCAGATATTTGAAAAGGCGGCAGTATATTTAATTGATAAGAAAAAATCAAGGAAACTTTTTGTTTTGGAATGTTTTTCTCAGATGAAGCTAAAATGATTTTAATAAGCAAGATGCTCTTAATAAAGATGGACCGATTTAAAAATGAATTTTTGAATAAATACAAATTACAATCAGTATAGATTTATAGTCTATTGTATCATATAAGCTATAATTGTTATATCTATTTTTAAATATTTTTATTTTTTTATGAATTATTTCTTTCTTTTTTATTTTCTAACGAATTTTACTTTCTTGACTTTGTTAGTTCTCTCGAATATTTTCTCTCTAAAATGATCGAACATATCTTATTATGATTGTTTAGGAAAGTTGGGTGAAAAAACGATTATCAAAATGATTATCATTCCAAAAGAGATAAAAACAAAAACATCTTCTTTAAGAATGAGCTTCCCGTTTTTTTAATAATTCTCTAAAATTAATCATGGGATATTTTATATTATTGTAGGAATACATTTGGTAGATTTGAGAATTAATAGGAAATTTAATAAATTAAATCAATAAAAAGTTGCAGTTAACTCTCTGGAAATCTGTCAATATAATACTGTCCACTAGAAATAATAACTAGCTGGAATTTATTATTGATGCAATACACCTCTATCGCATTCCTGAAGGAGTTAGTTTAACTTTAACTTTTATATTAAAATCAACTAAAAAATCACCCAAAATTAAAAATAAGTTAACTCGCTTCAGAAATGCGATAGAGGTGTATTGCATCAATAGTAAATTCCAGCAAATTTTTAATTCTCTAGTGGACAGTATTAAATTGTATAGTTTTCAAGAAAGTTAACTGAAACTTTTTATTAATATAATTTTTTTAATTTCCTATTAATTCTCAAATCTACCAAATGTATTTTCATGATACTACTATAAATTGTGCTCTAAAGTGTATTAAGTAGTTCATTATATAGATTTTCTTATTGAAAAATAGTCAAGCCATTTTCCCTATTATATAATCGGCTAGTTTTTAGAAAAAAACTGGCCTCTCAAGACCTTTAGTGAAACATTAGATCTCGCAATTAATTAGAAAGTATGCACTATAATAAATAATCTTTGAGCTTTGTAAATAGTCAAAATCATTCAATTTTAAGAGGTTTTTTTTTATTGTTCAATGCTTTAAAGAGCTAGTAAATTAAAATGATAAACTTTTATATAGCATTATCATTAAAATCTCAGACACTCTTTTTATGCTTTCCAATACATAAATTATTCGGAACCATTGTACAATTTAGGAGTTTGGGAAATTATAATTAATCAAATAAATGTGACTAATAAAAGTTATTTCTATTTTTTTGCATATTTTTTTATAACTAAACCTAATAAGACCCAAAATATATATTACAAATCATAGGACAAAAACATCTAATTATATGAGTTTTGTAATTGATTTTAGCACATACTCGTTATATTTTTAATTTTATCATTTATATAAAACAATCATTTATTCTACACCTATAAACACTTTTAAAAATAAAAGATTAATAATAATAATTAAAAAGTTTAGCAGTTTTAATTGGGATTTTTTATAAAATATTCTCAATTTTAATAAAGGAATTAGTTTTTTTCATCTATATTAATTTAAATTAAAAAAATGAGAATAAATTATATTTTATGGGCAGTCAAAGAATATGAAATTTGGTGATATCACAACACATACATTTTAAATTATCTAATTAATGGTATAAACTTATTTAAAATTATGCTTTTAACAGTTGAAATTATAAAATTTGTCTGATAATTTAAAATTTAATAGCAAAATAAAAATTCAATATAAAAAATATCTCAATCAAATATTAAAAAACAAATGTAATTTTTTTTTTCAATTTAAATATAAAAAATATTTCAAATTCATAACTTATTTTGTTTTATTTTTTGTTTAATTAATGATAATATAAAAACTTCTCTCTACAAATAATTAAAACATCTATGCAGTATGTTTTTCAATTAAGTGTTCAATAAGGGTAATCAACGAATTATTGAACTTACATATAATTTTCCAATATTTTTTTTAATTCGCATAAAATTCATTTTTATAAAGAAATTATAGAGACATTATAGTTTAGAATAAATACAACATAAATGTAAATTTTAATTTCATTATGCTATCAGTAAATGAAATGAGTCTTTTTTTGTCAAATGGTTTAAATTAAAGACAATGACTAAGACAATAAAAATTCACAATAAATATATAATTAGAAAATAAAATTATCATTTAACAAAATGTTAAATTTTGAATTCTTATAAATGAATAAAATTAGATTCAAATTCATATAGATTTATTAATTTTTACTCTAAATAAAAAAATTTTCCTGATAAATTAAAAATTTATTGATTTTCTTTCGAATCCTATATAATAAATAGTCGCATACATGATGCACAAAAAAAAGCATAATTCAAGTAGCATTACATAGATAAGCAGATTAAATTTGTTAATAAGTATACTTAAATTTATTAAATTCACATGAAAAGTTAGTTTTCTATACTAACCCAAAAAGAATTTATATATAAATTAAAATTAAATCAATTGAGGTTTTATTTAAGGGGTTTTGATTAATTAAATATTTTATGTATTTAAAATTTTTTACATTACCTATTTATTTAAAAATTGGAGTAGGATATTATCCAAAATATAATGACACTTACTTAAGTTAATATAATTTTAGTAACAAATAATCTATTCTAAAATTAATATTTATTTTAATTTAATTATTTTATGTGTTTACCAATATTTAAGTAAATTTTCTTTTAGTTATGTTGAAATCTTTTTTTTAATTAAACATAGAATAAACTAATCTTATTGTTTAAGCAAATTCCGACTTTTTTCAGATATTAAATTATTTAAAATACAGTCGGAGTAATGGAAAATCATAGAGAGAGCATATACAATTAAGGTGTATGAAGACATATTGTAGTAATTATTTCATAGGGACATTTAAGTTTTATATTATGTAATTTTAATCATTTAATTTTATACATCTTTATTAATTATTATTTAAATTTTGTAAATATATATCTTTCTTAATTATATTTAATTAAAATAAAATATTAAAGAATATAAGATCAAATTTTTTTGTAATTATTTAATTCTTTTATTAAAGTAATTAATTCAAGTAAGGATCATATTTTATCGGAATTCTTTAATTTGTTTGTATTTTCATTTACTTTAAAATTATTGCTTCAATTTAATTTTATTATTTAATAACCAAAAGAATTTAATTTCAATAAAATTAAAAATTTAACAAAATATTAAAATAAATTACTCAAGTTATTTAAACTAAGAAAATATAAATTTCTCCTTAATAATTAAAAAAACATTAAACTAACAAATTATAAATATTTAAACAAATTAGCACATGTAGAGACTTAGAATATAACAATAAATAATTATTGCAACTCTGTATGTAATTCTTCTAAAATGTAATTTTTCTACAGGCACATTATTAAATAAATTATGGAAAAAAAATAATAAATTATATATAAATTTTCAATTTTTTAAATTCATGTTTCTAATTTCAAAAGTTTAAACTATAAAAATAATAGATTTTAAAAATAGCTATTAAAAATATCTTTGAATAATCATCATTTATAAGATTAGCTAAATGAATCAAATATATAAAAGAATAGAAGTTAAACTATTAACGATAGTTGAATCAGCTTCATTGAAAATTACTGATTTAACGCGAGCAAAAGAAAAAAATTATGTTTTTAATTAGTTTCACTATTAAAATCGTTATATAATTATTATTATATACAATATTAGTTTAAACTCTTTTGGAAGGTAAATTTTATATTCTAATCACTTAATTCCAATATATAAAAGCACTTTTTTATAAATAGCTTTTTTTTGTATTTTTGATTACAAAATATAAAAATTGTAAAACTGATTGAGAATTTATAAATAATATACAAAGTAAATATTTTGTTTAATTTAATTTATATGTATAGTTTAATATAAAAAATTTTAATAAAAAATCTTTTTTATAATTAATTATTAAATATAAACTTATATTTTAATTATTGCACATACTATTGTTGATGTTTAACATTTAAATTATATTTTGAGATGAAAATAATTATTTTATAATTTTTTTGTACAATTAAAAGGCCAAAGCTTACTAATAAGATTTTTATTTGTTTTGCTTTATAAATGTAATGATGGGGATTAAAGTGTCTTTGAAGCTTATTGGTATTTTAAAAACCAATTTGCATAATTAATATTTTTGATATCTATAATGATATATCATATTCTATGGAGAATAAATAATATATACTATCAATTATTTTTACAAAATTTTATTCGTCTCTTCAATTCTCCATTTTCTAGTTTAGTTTTATATGAATAATTGCAATTCTTTTAAAATTAAAATTCATATTTTTATATACTCCCTATATAATTATTTGCTATTTTAAGAAGACCTTCAAACATAGTTTCAATTAAATATTGACTATAATTTACTATATTAATTTCACCTAATTTGTTATTGAGATTAATTATTACTTCATTGTAAAATACAAACTTTATTAGAAGGTCCTCGTAATTAAGTTAGTTGATAATTAGGTGCTATTTTAATGAAGCTTACTGGCTATAATGTTAAAATCAATATGTTAAGCTTGCTTAAAATTCAAAATTTTTCTTAATTTATTCTTTAATTAACCTCTATTCATATATTATAATTAATAGAATCTTTATATAATATGGTGATTTCAATTATAAATTAAACAATTGTCAGTCAATATTTTTCATTTTAATTCAAAAAGAATTGTGGTGGGCAAATATTTTCAAAAAATAATCTCTTTTACTCTTTACATAATAATCTCTTTTTCTATAATACTAAAGGAAGTGATTTTAAAAAAGTTCATAATTTTATATAAAATATCTATAAGATTTACTAACTTAAAAATTAATTAAATTGAATCATCTATTTTTCCAAAAAACTATAAAGTATGATTTATTAGTATCTATTCCATGAGTATCTACTATATATAATTTTATAGATTTTTATTTCACAAAATAATATTTAAAACATATATATCTATAAAATACGTATTTTTTAAGTATTTATTATATAAATTAACTTTGTTTTATCAGATTGTGTTTCTTAACAACTTTATTTAATCTATAATATTTTAGATGACTTCCAAAAAAACAAATCTTATGCATTTGAAGCCAATTAATCGATATTAAGAAAATATCAAGAATACAATATAAATATACACAAATAATTTAAATAAATATCTTAACAAATTACGATTTATTTTTTTGTATTTTAATGGTTTTTTTCAATAATTATGTATTTAATATATAATAAAGTGAATTATTAAAATACCTAGAAATTATAATGGTGTGAATGTCTAAAAAAGGAGTTATTTTAAAATAGTTAAGTTTTGCAGATATAAAAAAATATTATTGATAATCTTTGACTTTTTGGTCTAGGAGAGCATTACCCAATGTTTAAGTTTATTTATATAAGAAGACTGTGAAAAATAATAAAAATACTCTTAAAACAATTTGTGAACACTAAATTTATTGCATAAAAGAAGGTATAATTTAGCTTTATTTACCTAAAAAATAGTATTTTTTCAAAAATTGGAAAAAAATAACGAATTCTATGTTAAGCTTCTCAAAAACAATAATTATTTTGAAAATTTTTGAAAAGTTGAAAACAAAAAAAAAGGTTCAATTTTTTTTAATATTAAAATTCTTAAAATAAATCTATCTATTTTTATACTTAGGGGTGCAAAAAGTTTATCAAAAAGTTATTTCTATTTTAATAATAAGCTGCATTTAAAAATGCTTTATATCCCTAAGAAACTCTTATAATAAACACTACCTGTTTCAATCAAAACATATATAAAATTCATGAAGGTTTTTTAGGGTTTTAATACTCCACCAAGGGATTCAAAATAAAATTAGAAAAGAAAAAATAAAAATAAGTTGATAAAAACAAATGACATAAATTAAATCATTTAAAAATTTATTAGTACAACTCTGAAATAATTGAAGATTAGACTATTTTTAATTAATTTAATTGAATTATCACAATTATTAACAATTATTATTACCGATCCCACCTATCTTCTTCTTGGAACTATATAGATTCCTACTGATTTTTTATTCAATTAAAATTATCAAGCTTAATAAGGAAATACAAACGGTCATATCATTTTAATTTGTCTTTTAATTACCTTTCCAGATCGATAATTATACTTTATCTTTGACATAAGATGAAAGATGAACTATAATCTACAAAATGTACATAAAATTAATTTTTTATTTAAAATGTAAATGTTCTGAGGCAATTTTTTTATTTTAAACAGATATTTATAAGTCTATTATAATATTTGATCATTGCAAATTATATAATTAAATGGTTAAAATAGTATTGTATAAATCTTCATAAAAAATTGAGTTAATTGAAGCAATAATTTTTATATTTTAATTTTGTTATAATAAATATAGTATAAAAAATAATAAAAATTAGGATTGGAGACAAGATAGTAAATTATTAAAATGAAAATAATCTAATAAAAATAAAAATTTTTTATATTTAATTTATAATATTCATTAATATATTATTAACGTTTTAATTGTAATATAAATTTCAAATGTTTTGAGTTAATGAAAATTTCTTTTTTATAAATTATTAAAAATTATAATCTTAATATTCTCCAATTATATTGTGCAACTTTTTTGTTTAAATTTAATTATAAATTTTCTTTCACATAATTGTATTACAAATATCTTAAGTTTCAATTTTTTATTAATCTATTTCTTAATTTAAAGTAAAAAGAAAAACTTTTTAATTTATATAAAATATTTACAAAAGTTTGGAAAAACAGTGATAAAAATGATTATCCTTTAATTAATAAAAAAAACATTTTAAATGACAATAATTAAGTTTGAGTTCTTAAAATATTAATGTGGTGATAATTGTTATACTTTATAACAGTTTAAATAGCGCTCACTATATTTAATAAAATAATATATATATATATATGTTTTTCCAATTCATTAAAATGTAATTTTTCAAATTTCATGAAAACATTTATTATAAGTTTTTTAATAAAGCACTACATACCTTAAGATTTATTATAGACTATATAAATAATATTTAAAAAGGATAATTTATATTAATTAATTAGTAAAATTGGCATTGTGAAGCTATATAAAGCGTTGTTCAAAATCAATTATATATTTTGTCATATTATTTTTTAAAAAAATTATTCGTTTATCAAGCTGATGTGTAGCAACGTCCGTACTGAAAAATTTACTTTAGACATTTTTTTCTTCTAATATTATAATGTTTGATTATCCTCTGCAATTATTTCTTATTTCCATTTAATTTCATTGATAAAAACTAACAAACTAATTTTATTCACGGAGTGGATACACAAATATTTTTGAGTAATTTTGGGGTATATTTAAAAAAAAATTAACTATACAATTAATAATTTTTTCCCAAATTTTTATTCATAAAAAAGTACAATATTTTTTTATTTTGTTTTAAATATAAACCTTAAATTAATAATTTCCTTAATTCAACATATATTCAAAACCAAAATTTTCTAAATTTAAAATATAATTGAAAATATATAGGATAAAAATATATATAGATTTTACTTTGTTATTTTTAAATTAACTTGAATTTAATTTTTGAATGAATGTTATAATATCATCAAAATTTTTCCAAGTAATGTATTTATTTGATCTCCTCTGATACGAGATAATTCGATTAAATTATAAAAACTATAAATTCATCCAAGCAAGTTCTTTCCTCCAATTTAAATCAAGTTAAATCGCTCAAATAAATACCGTCTAAATAAGTCTAGGTGAATTATTAAATCTATAAAAGCCAGGTCTTTTAGAAAAGATAATTCTTTAAAGAATAATTAAAAATCTTAACAGAATTAGACAAGTAGACACCCAAGTTTAACCTTCCGTAAAATCCTATTAAGTACAACCATAATTTAGTTAGTACAAAGAAATATTGACTTACCATTTTTTTTAATAAGGATTTTTTAATTTTATTTTCATGTCTAGAGTAGAATCTATATCGAAAGAGCCAACTATCAATTATATTTAAAAATTTTATAACGTTAATCAAATCTATATTAATGAAGTTCTTTATTTAAATTAATTCAAATAATAGCTATTATTAAATTGAAATTATTATATTTATAAGCTTATAGATTAAGTAAATTTACGATTAAAAAACTATATTCAATATATAATATACTTACTATTAAACGGAAAAGTATTGCCATCTACTCTTTTAATAATTAAGTAGTTTTACAATTATCTATCGAAGAAATGTTTTCTCAATCCATAATATTATTATAAAAATTAAAAACTTAAAAGTAATTTTTTGTATTTAGATTTTTAAGGAATAATTAATGAATAATTATTGAATTTCGCTACTTTCATTAACTTATTAATAATCAATTTACAATATTTTAAACACTCATATATTTTATCAATTCTAGAAATAATAATGATTTTTTAATGTCTAAATTTTTTAAAATGGTCAATAGCAAAAATTATTGAATAATTTATATATTTATTATATTTTTAATACCATACATAACAAAAAATATTAATTTTACTCTTCTTACTTTAATGATTTTATTATTTTACACTATTATTTGGGTGAATTTTCCATATTTAATTAATAAGTTCCAACAATTATTTTTATACGCAAATTAATTTAAGTTTGTGTCAAAGAGTAAAATATTCGTTTTTTAATAAGTTAAAATCATTTAATTTATTTGAGTTATTTATTTTTTTAGCATTAATTTCTCTATTTGTTTTTGTATAAATATAGAAAAATTACATCTTTCAATAACTAAGCAATATTGGATTGTTACCTCTTTCTCACACCCCCATCCCATTGTAATTATAATAAATAGAAATGGTCTTACAAAGCTAATTTGAGTCAAAAATTAGCAATTTAATAAATAAAAAACTACTATTTGGTATGTGTTTGAGGTAATATGAACTTGAAATATTTACTGATTTACCATATACTAAAAAATACAAATCGTTCAATAAAGATTTTTCGTTATTTTTATCTCTAATAACTATAACTTTTTAGCTTAAATTTATTATACTGAAACTTAGAGTTTATTTAAAATTGAATAAAGATTCAATGAAGTTTAAAATTTATTTTATGTATAATGTTGTTTTTTCGCTCCAAATTTAAGAATAAGTAGTATCCAAATTTTTGTACAAATGAAATTAGAAGTTGAGAAGTGAAAGTTATTGGACAAAAAGTTTAAGAAAAATTATCATAAATTAACTAATTGTATTATTTAATTTAAGAAAAATTAATAAATATTACAAAGTCATATTAAATCAAAGCGCTACCAAATTTTTTAATTATTAAATTTCTGATTTTCATCTGAATTTTTTTGGTAATATTGTTCCTGTATATATTTTATATGTTAAAAATGGGGAGTGTATGACAGGTACCACCCCAATATTGTAGTAATACATTTGAATATAGAGAATAAAATTTAATTAAAATAGAATCAAATTATTGGATTTTAACTCTGTGGAAACCAAGAAAATGTGATACTTTTTTTTTATAGAGATTTCAAAATCAGCTAAACTTTACTATTGATGGTACTTCATAATCGCATCCCTTAATCCCTTAATGGAGTGAGTTAACTCGATTTTAATTTTTGGTGATTATTTTAGTTTATTTCTATGATAATTAAAAATGAGTTATCTCACTCCATGTAGGGATGGGATAATGGGAGTACAGCCATTAGGAAAGTCTAGCAGTTTTTTAATTCTCTGTCATATTTTCTTAGCTTCCAGAGAGTTAAACACCAATAATTTGATTCAATTTTAATTAAATTTTATTCTATAAATTTAAATGTATCACTACAATAATAATATAAATTCAAGTAAAGAAATTAATTTTTAGATTGGTAAAATCACAATAAAATTATAAATTTTTAGGAATAAAAGCTATGTATTCTACTTAATTATTTTTTAGAAGAAGTTCTTTTTTATAAATAAGCAATCCTTATCAATTAATTAAAAGATTCAAATTTTTTAATACAAATTCTCATTATTTTATTTTTTATATATTATTATTTTCAAAAAAAGTACTTTAATTTTTAAAGAAGAATTAGTAAATGTACGGTTGTAAATATTTAAAGAAGTGATTATATTATTAAATTAGTCATTCATTTGTTTCTTATTTAATACGTTTTTTGTATATTCTTTGTTAGAATCAGAGAGTAAAATTTACCAAGAATTAAGAAATGAATATGCTTTATTATTTTCGAATGATTTTAAAGACTTTAAATAGTAATCAAATTAACAATATTAATATATTTTTTTATAAAATTATGTTTTTTTTTAAATTAAAGGATTGAAATTGACATTTTGTATAAAAAATATGGGGGGGAAAGTTTCCTGCACCATTATTAAATTTCATGTTCTTTGCAATAATTTATAATAAACAAATAAATTTCAATTTAAATAAGCATAACCATGTACTAAACAACTTTTATTAATATATATTTTTCAAGGTACATAATTATTCTTTATCAAATTATATATAATATACAAGGCTAAAATAATTGTTATTTATTAATAATTAGTGTGATTTTCATTAAAATGTAAATTCAATATATGGTAGAAGTGATATTTGAAACTAAATTTAAAAATAACTATATCATAATTGATAAGGTAAAATTTTTTTAGAGTAAGTGAATTTTTTAATTAATCTAGATTGTTGATTAATTATGATAAATATAAGTCTTAAATAAAATCAAATAAAGGAAAATTTTGAGATTTAAAAGAACAATGAAATTGAATTATTTTAGAATGAACATTATGAATATATCCAAGATATTAATCATGTCCGCAAAGGGTCTGCTGAAACGCAAATCCGCAGATATCTGCGGATTTTATTGAGTAATTATTCGTCGCACACCTCATTATTTGTGCGACTTTCAATTCTTAATTCATTTGCCCTATAGGCTATAAAAGCCCTATTTTTAATTAATTCTTAACTATATATAATAATTAGTAATTTGAATTAAATTTATCAGACAAATTTACTAAATTAACAATTTATTACAAATCACAATTCTCTATAGAGAAATTCAATTAAGTTTAATATTTATAATTTTTCATTAAAAATTTAATTCAAATTACCAATATTATATATAGTTAAGAATTAATTAAAAACAGGGCTTTTATAGCCTTTAGGGCAAATGAATTAAGAATTGAAAGTCGCACAAATAATGAGGTGTGCGACGAATAATTACTCAATAAAATCCGCAGATATCTGCGGATTTGCGTTTCAGCAGACCCTTTGCGGACATGATTAATATCTTGGATATATTCATAATGTTCATTCTAAAATAATTCAATTTCATTGTTCTTTTAAATCTCAAAATTTTCCTTTATTTGATTTTATTTAAGACTTATATTTATCATAATTAATCAACAATCTAGATTAATTAAAAAATTCACTTACTCTAAAAAAATTTTACCTTAATAAAAATTCTTTGAAAATTAAAAGTTGCATATTTTTTTTATGTATGGAACAGAAAACTACCATTTTAGTTGCAGGAAACTTCCTCTCAAAAATATAAATATTTACAGATTCAAAATTCTTCTTTATAAATAGGAATATACCAATTCTTCATATTTCTGCTGTTTCATTAAAATGTCTAAATATTGAAATACCTAAAAGAATGCAATTCTACTTAATTATAATAAAATAATTAATTAAGTTATGCATTTTAAATGTAATTCAATTTAGCTTATTTAATAAAAAAATAACATATGTGTTGTTAAAATGATGTGCAAACTAACTAATAAAAAGATTTTATTTCTGATTTTAGAAATTAGACTATATGTTAAATCATGATGCAGCCGAAATATTTAATACAATTTAAAAAGGTTTATTCTGAGTTCTATCTCTTGCTAAAAAAAAAGAATTTTTTTATTTATATTAAGAATTATTTCACTAATTATTTGAATTTTTGAGTAAAGTTTAATATTTTGTCTAATGATTAAATGCTATACTTTTTAATTGAAAAATATTTTTACAGTTACTAATTTGAAAAGAACAATATTATTTTATATTTTATTTAAATCTTATATTTTATTGGCGACCAGTCAAATTCCAGAATTTTTCATCACTTTTTTCATTTTTTTAATTGTAAATCAAGGTAAATAATTCATCATTTAACTTACATTAAATTTATATATAAAAAATTAATTGAAATATTTTAGTTTTAAGTCGTTATATTCATGATCCAATCTTAAAATATCGGTGTTGCCGATAATTTATTAATAATATTTATGATTTTTTAATTATTAAATATTTATTTATAAATAATTTAATAAATGTCTCAATATAATTTATATTAATAAAAATAAGTTAAGATTTAAAATTTTATAAAATATTTTATATAAAAAAATATTGGTATAAAGTATCAATAAATAATTTTCGAATGAAAGTATTTTAAATATAATATCATTTACTTTTTAACTTTAGATCAAAGTAAATTCCATAAGCAAAATTATCATTATTATTATTTTATCTTAATATAATTCCAATATTTTATTTTACTTGAGATTATTATTTTAATTCTTAGAATTACAATGTATTTGTTTTATCAATTAAATAAAAATATCAACCAAAAGATAGTAACATATTTTCAAGATAAATTGATAATAATTATAATAAAATTTTTTTATTTATCATTTAAATTTGCTTAGAATCGATGTACCTTTTTGAATAAGTAAAATGATATTATTTTTTATTATCAATAAATTAAATAGACCAAAACAATTCCTTGTGTTATTTAAGCTATTCCTTCTCCATATATTACTAACCAACTTAATCTTTGATAAAAAATTTCAATCATAATTTTCAAATTTATTTATTCATAGTTAGATATGCTATAAAAGAACTTAGTTTATTTAATTTAATAAGTTTCCTGACCTATAATTTTATTTTGCGTTTTTTATAAATTTACAAATTAACAACTTCTAAAGCTTTTTTATTATTGTAGGAATACATTTGATTTTGGAAAATAATTTCAAATAAAATAATAAAGTATAAAATTCGTGGAGTTTAACTTTTTTTTTTAACTTTTTGGAAACCTAGACAATATGGTACTTGTTCGATAGAGAATTTAAAATTAGCTGGACTTTACTATTAGCGGTACCCCTCTATCGCATCCCTGAAGCGAGACAACTCGACTTTAATTTTGGGTGATTTGTTTAGTAGATTATAATGGTCAAATTAAAGTCGAGTTGTCTCGCTTCAGGGATGCGATAGAGGGGTACCGCGAATAGTAAAGTCCAGCTAATTTTAAATTCTTTACCGAACAATTACCATATTGTCTAGGTAGGTTTCGAGTAAGTTAACTGCCTCGAATATTATTTTAATCAATTTAAATTTATTTTATTTTTCCCAAATCAAATGTATTCCTACAATATTAAGTAACTTATTATGGGATAAGCTAAACATCAAATAAAATCTCAATAAAATTCAGTTTATTCGATATATAAGATTAATGAGTTGTGAGTAGCCACTTTGTCTAGAATAAGTCCCATAATTATTTCTAAAATTAAATAAATTTATATATATAACCAAATTTGATAAAGAAACTTCGGCTATGAAGTAGTATCCTCCCCCCATAATATATACTTTTCTTTTTGTAGTCTGATAGAGTTTTTGACGCTGTGTAATAGTAGCAGATGAACATGGAATGTGCGAGCAATAGTTTTGGAGCTATGGCTCATCAAAGTTTCGTTTTTATATATGAAAATCATTATAAATTTTTCAAAAATTTTCAAATTTTTCACAAAATTTAATTTCTCTAAAATTAACGATTTAAGCAGTTTTTAACTTTATTAGCAAATTATATCTTATTTGAATAATTTTATAAAGTGGTTTTAAAATCATATTAACTTTCATTTAAAAAATTTTTTTAAAGACTATAAGAGTTCACTTAAATAATTATTTAAATAAGATATAATTTGATAATAAAGGTAAAAACTGCTTTAATCGTTAATTTTAGAGAAATTGAATTTTGTGAAAATTTGAAAATTTTTGAAAAATTTATAATGATTTTATATATAAAAACGAAACTTTGATGAGCCATGGCTCCAAAACTATTGCTTGCACATTCCATGTTCATCTGCTACTATTACTCAGCGTCAAAAACTCTATCAGACTACAAAAAGAAAAGTATACATTATGGGGGGGGGAGGATACTACCTCATAGCCGAAACTTCTTCTATAAATTCTTTATAAAATATAACTGCTTATATATATAAACTTTTTGTGAATAAACATTTTTAAGTAAAGTTAAGTTATCATTAATTTTTAATGATAGTTTTTATAAAAATAATTCAATTGGTATCTATTATTTGCTTACATTTTGCTCAATGTATTTTACAAAATAATAAGTATTTAGATCGATTATATTTATAAAAAATTGAATTTTAAATTATAATATGCTCTCATAATTTATTAAGTTTAACTTTATTCGTTATAAAAAATAGCCGAAAAAAATCACATAAATTAAAGAAATTGAAATTAAATTTTCTAAAGATAATAAACCTGAAAAATATGAGATTTACAGAAAATTAATAAAAATTACTTTCAAAATAATTTGGACTTACCTTACTGACAATTTTTTTTCGTTTCTTACGAACTTTAAAACATAGTAAAGATATATTTAATTAAAAGAATTATCACTTTTTTAGTGCTGTAAAATTGTTAAAATATAGATGTATTCTTAAAAACTTTAATATTTAATTTAATTAATTTATAAAAAATTAATTTTATTCACTATATTTAAAATATGAATTAGATAACGCTGCAATTAGATTGATACGATATCTGTATGAAATTTATCCATACAACGATAAAGCAAATTTAAAATTTAAAATTGAATTTAAGATTAAACATATATTAATTATACATAGAAAATCTTATATGATGCACAAATATTCTCATAAATAATAAATAGTCCTTAACAACATGTTGTTTGTAAAATATTAATTACAAATTCTTAAATGATTACTAGATAATAATTAAAGAATTCCTATATATATATATATATATATATATATATATATTTATGTTTATTCATATTTTCATTTATACTATATTCTAAAATAATAAATAATTTGGATTTATCTAACTTTAGTTGACTACTTTTCAGAATAAAAATAAATCTTAAAATAGTTAGTTAATTCAAAACATTCTCATTCAAAACCCCAAAACCCCTTAATGAGGTTTATAAAAGCTTTGATTTGTAGGGAGTTAGTTAGGGGTTGGGATTATTAATTAAATGCGAGACAAAAATAGCAAGCTTTTGGGGTCTATTTATTATGAACCGTATATAGATTTAGTGTTTAAACTACGATGTGGATGTGATATATACAGTGAATAAATCAAACCAGTACTAAACTATAAGTCTATTGCTATACTCTTAAAGCAAAGTCCGTCAACTGTGCGCTCCCACTGTCTTAAAGCACGATAATTAAAGCAATAGTAGTTAAATTCAAAGCCTAAGAGGCAGCATAAGTTTCTATAGAAGCATATTGATTATCTTATTAATGAGAGAACTTTGAAGTATTGGGCTCACTTCTCTTTAGACCAACGAGCTACTATGTTTCATCGCCAATTCCCTGAGTTGAAGATCTCTGCTCAGTCTATAGCTAACATCTATAAACGAAATGGTATCTCTTACAAAGGTGTGAATCGTATCAAGAGAGTGATTGATTTCACTCTGCCATTTTACAACAACAACTTAAATTATATTTATAATTAAATGCAGAGAGCCTAATAGAATAATATTAAGTTTATACATGCTGACGAGGCTGTGTTTACCTTCAACACTTTCATCTAGAAGTCTTGGTATAAGAGGCATAGTAATATAGAAGTATATGACTAGAAAGTCAAGGTATAAACGATGGCAATTCTTGGAGGAATTAGTGAAGATACTGGTTTAGAAACTTATGTTATTCATCCTCGCTCTATTAAGACAGAGCAGTATATAAAGTTCTTAGAACAGCTGAGAGAGAAGTACCCTGAATAAGAGATAATACTGTTTGTTGATAATCTTTCTGTTCATAAGACTAAAGAAACAAGGAAGAGTTATGAACAACTTAGAATAACGCCAGTGTTCAAAGTACCTTACAGTCCATAGTTTAATGGAATTGAGTTTTACTGGGGTATATTAAAAGGCATTACAAGAAACTGCTGCTCTACAACTTAATGCATGGCCTACCTATGGATACAGTAGACTTTATTAAAAGCTCAGCGAAGAGAGTAGATTATTAATTGGCTTAAAAATGTGCTAAAGAAGGGAGAGTGAATGTATATAAATAAGTTTTGTAGTTAAGTTAATTAATATATAAGTCACATTTAAAATTCTTTAGAGGGAGCTGGCTTCTCTTTCTTTTCTTCTACTTCTTGCTTCCCTCCTCCTAAGTTTCTTCTCTTGCTGCCAGCTCCAGCATCTATGTTCATTGACTCTGGAGGCTAAATATTTGAATAAAGTCTCTTGCTAACTTCATACTTTGTCGGTGACTTTCGCTCTCTGTGAAGCTTGCTCAATTCCTTCATCAAGAAGATGCCAGTTCCAGATTTTTCTACAGAATTAAGCTACAAATCTTACTAGAAATATAAGGGTGCTTCTGCAGCTCTGATAGCCAGCTCTCACTTATCTTGATTCATTGTTTCTCCTTATCTTCTGAAGAGAGGCTGTACCTTTTCTCATGAGTTCTTGAATAATTTCCTTCAAGTAATCATCTTTTATTGTTGAAAGTATGCCAAAGAAATATTTTCTTTCAGGTAGTTTATTTGACAACTGCTTCTTAGTAGGCAGGTACTGCGAATCATCATATAAATTAGTCACTGAAATTTCTGGATAGTTTGGAATCTCTGCGAACTTTACATCTAATGTTTTCAATGCTTTCTTCTCTTCGCAGAGTATGGCTCTTAAAAATGAAATTTTAGTGCCTTCCATCGTTGGGAGGAACAAAACAACTACATAATCAAGATTAGTTACTATGAGTTCAATACCTTGCTGCACCAGGTAGCGGTGCAAATCCTCCTTGCTTCTAAATCTTTGAATCAATTCTTGTGCTTGCACTCTTTTCATTGCATCATTCAAAACCCCAAAACCCCTTAGTGAGGTTTATAAGTGCTTTGATTTGTAGGGTATTGTTGGGGTCTTATTGGGGTTAGTAGAGAAAATGCAGGTTTTTTGTGAATTTAATGAATATTTAATGAGTATTATTGTATTTAATTCAAACAAATTTTATCTGCTTATCTTTGTGGTACCTCTTGAATCTAGCTCTCTTGAGTGCTTCATGTATGTCTTCTAGCGATTATCTTGGATAAGCTGGAGCTCTCACGATTATCATCTCTACAAGCTTCTTAATTTCATTGCAGACATCTTCCTGTTGTATATGTTTAGAAGCCAAACTTATTGATTATTTTTCGTGCTTTGTTCCAAAGTAAGACATATTTTCCATATCGCACTCTAAGATTATGGCAGCAACTGCCCATACATCCCATTAAACAGAGCCATTAGTCCACTTCTCCCTGATTGGAAAGTATCCTGGAGTGCCAAGCACCTTAGCCAAAGTCACAATTTCTTATCTTATTGCTCTATTGAAATCAATGACTACAATTTCTAAAGGACAGAGATTTAACATAACATTTTCAGGCTTCAAATCTCTATGTACATACCCAAGTTCATGGAGCTCTTAAACACCCTTAATCATTTCTGAGAAGTATCTCATTTAAATCATCTGGGTATCTATTATGATAGAGATACTCTCTTAAAGTCATTTCAAATTTTTTCAGTCTTAATGCAACAAAGCCATGCTCAAGAATATCTCCATCAAGTCTAAGCAAGTTCTTAAACTATTTTTTCTAAGCCTCCCTCAGTATTATGTATTCATTTGCAAATTCATTTTGATACTGCTCATTTTTAATGAGATACTTGAAAGGATATACTTTGTAAGCATACTCATCAACCACTATCAGCTTAGCCTTGTTTGGCAAGTCAAAATGCAAGTAATTTTCAATACAGCTTTCAATATCAATTGCATTCAATGCAGGTATATACATAGCTCTCTCTTAAAGACATGCTATAAGAGTACCATTTGCTGGCTGATTCATTGATTCAAAACGCTTCTGCCTCTTGAGCCTTTCCTCCTGTTCTCTTTATGACTCAAGAGAGTTATTTTTTCTTTTAGCAGGTATAAGCTTTTAAGTTTCTTTATCTTTAATTAGGAATTCACTTAAGTGGTGCTTTTGCATATGCCTCTTTACTTTGGCTGAGTGAGTATAAGACTTCATGCATGTTGTGCATTGGTACCTTCCATCCACTTTGTCATGTTTAAAATAGATCTTGGCTTTGCCAGAATGTACTTCTTTAATGTGCCTCTTCAAGCTCGACTCAGTTGAGAAGAAATTTTAGCAGTCTTCACATTAAAATGTTTTAATTTTTTCAATTGGTTGCTGTTCCTTATCTTCCTCAACCAATTCAACTTATATTTAAACTCCTATCTCTGCACTCTACTTCTTGTTTTAAACTTATATTTTAAAGACCTCAGCTTCAAACTCTAGAGCTCTTAGCTCAACCTCCTTTTCAATATAAATTACTTCTGGTTTCTTGGAGGAGCCAAAGTTGAGTAATGATTGACCTGTTCCAAGAGAAACTGCCTTACGATTTAAGTTGGACGCCATGTTTAAATTCAAATTTAAATTTCTATTATAAAGCTCTAATAACTATTCTGGCTATAGTCACTCTGTATAGGAGTTGATACGACAACAATTATGGTTGAATATAAGGTGTTAGAGATCATATTTATGCTTAGTTTATAAATATAATTTTTCTAATTTCATACTTAATAATTTCGATTTATGTACCAACCAAGTATAAAATCGAGTTGGTACTGGTATCAATTAGGTTTTGAACCATTTTGGAACTTTTCCATTAAAACCTCATTAGTTTAGAACTTGGTACTAATTAAGTTTTGGTACTATTAAATTGGTACCAATTAAATTTAAACGAATTTAGTACCGGTACTAATTAAATTTAAACAAATTTAGTACTAATTTAATGGAACTAAATTGATAATAATGGAGCTCCATCTCTAAAGTTTGATACAGCTTCTGCCAGCTTTCTCCACGTATCCTTACCAGGTTGACCTCCTATAAGATGCCCATATTTAATACTAAGATTTTTAATAGTAGGATCCAGAACTCTATATATTATAATTTGAAATTCAATAAGAAGAGAAGGAACAAGGATGGAATCTATAAGTACTGCAATGAAGAGGGTTGAAGCTTAAGAAATGATCTCAAGATTTAGAAGCAAGGAAGATCTCTATCGATACCTCACTTAGCATGGTAAGCATGTGACATATACTTAATCATATACTATAGTGGGTTTATTCCTTCCAACGATGGAAGGTACCAAAATTTCATTCTTAAAAGCTATACTCTGCGATGAGAAGAAAGCCTTTAAAAACAATGAAATAAAGTTGATAGATATACCAAACTACCCAGAGATTTCAGTCACTAATCTCTACGAGGATGAGATGAATGATGAAGAGTTGGTTGTTTATCTTCCTACCAAGAAACAACTCTCCAACAAGCTTCCAGAAAGGAGCTTCTTCTTTGGTGTTCTTGGCACTTTAAGAGAGAGTTACCTCAGAGAAATCATTGAAGAAGCTCACAAGAAACGCTATTCAATTTCTCCTGAAGATTAAAAGAAGCAAGGCATACTTATAAGCGAGACCTGGCTCGCAGAGCTTAAGAAGCATCCATTTCTTTCTAGCAAGCTTTGATTTATAACTCTTTAGGGAAACCTGGAACTGGTATATTCCTAATGAAAGATGCAAAAGTTCACAGAGAGAGAAAGTCATAGAAAATATATGAAGTTAGCAAGAGACTTTATAAAGAGGTTTAAAAGCCAGATGAAATGAATATAGATGCAGGTGCTGGCACTAAGAGAAGAAACATGGGCCCAGGCAAGCCATAAGAAGAGGAGAAGAAAGAGAAGCCAAATCCCTTTCTGGGTTAATTTAATATGTGAATATATTCATTCGTTTAAATCTAAAACTTATTTATAAACATTCATTCTTCCCTCTCTAGCACAAATTGTTGTCTTATCTATGCTCACTCTCTTACAGCTGCTTTGAATTAAGTCAACTGTATCGATGGGCAAGTCATGCATAAGATGATACAGCAGCAGCTTCTTGTAGTGAGTCTTGATTTAGCTCCAGTAGAATTCAATTCCATTAAATTAGGGGCTATAAGGAACGTTGTATACAGGAGTTATGTTTAACTCTTCATAAGCTTTCTTAGACTCCTTAGTCTTATGAACTGAAAGGTTATCAACAAACAGGATGATCTCTTGGTTACTATACTTCTCTCTGAGTTTATGTAGGAACTCTATATACTACTCTCGCTTAATAGAGCGAGGGTGAATAACATAACTCTCTAAGCCTGAATCTTCACTTATACCAGCTAATATTGCATGGGTGACTACCTTCACTTTTTAGTCATAAACTTCTATATTATCATACTTCTTATACCAAGACTTATTAATAAAAGTGTTGAAGGTGAATACAGCTTCATCAGCGTGTATGAACTTGATGTTATTAGTAATAGCCCTCTGCATTTAATCATATATATAGTTTAAATTATTACTATAAAATGGCACTGTAAAATCAATCACTCTCTTCACTCTGTTGACAAGTCCTTGAAAGTAATACCATTTCTTCTATAAATATTGGCTATAGTCTAAGGAGAGATACACATGTCAGGAAACTTACGATGAAACATCACAGCTCGCTAGTCTAATGGAAAGTGTGCCCAATACTTCAAAGTCTTCGAGTCGCAGAGGTAGTCAATATGGTGCTGTGAGAACTTGTATTTTCTTGCAGGATGCTTTCAAGTGCCTGAATTAAAATGTTAAACAGCTAACATGCAGTGATACCTAACAGTAGAGGCACTCTTGTGTAAGAGCTTTGCTATAGCTGCATAATTCAGTACTGGTTTGACTTAATCTATATTAATACTCGTACCATACCTAAGCTTAAGCAGTAAATCTAAATATTTCTCATCATATATAGACCCTAAATTTCGCTAATTTCTATTTCTCATATTGCAAATTGGCCTAATTTCTCTACTAACCCCAATAAGACCCCAACAATACCCTACAAATCAAAGCACTTATAAACCTCACTAAGGGGTTTTGGGGTTTTGATTCATTGACTCCATCTTGTTTACAGATCTAAGAAATGATATTCAAATTTAAGTTTATTGATTTCAATTATATACCTCTGAAAATTTACAATTAAATATGGGCATCCTAAAGGAGGTCAACTCTAAGAAGGATATGGAGAAGGTTTAGAGAACTAGTTTCAAACTTGAGAGCATGATATCAATTTTTACTGTTATAGTTCCATATTTTTTAATTTAATTTGGTACGTACTTAATTAAGTGCACCTCCTATATCGGTACGTGCTATAATCAACTTATTATTGAAAGATAAAATGGTTTCTTCCTCACCCATATTTAGAGTTGGGTTGTCTCTTAACACTCATATTCTTTTCTAATACTCTATAAACTTCTCTTGAAACTTGTAGGCTTGCAAACCTCTCATATAAGCTATCAGTATAGACGCTGTTTTATAATTTTAAATTCAAATTTAAATATGAGCGCTAACATTTTAAGAAAAACAACAGCACTTCCATAAAATTAAATGAGACTTACCTTTGGCAGCAATAAAAAGTGTGATAGCTGTGAGATGAACTCTCATAAAGAACTACCAGAGCTATAACTTGAGGTTTCTGTTATTAATATAGAAATTAATATTAGCAAATAAATGGCAAACAAGTGTGTGGGAGACAGAGAGGAGGAGAAAGTTAGAAATTAAATTCCTATACAAACTAAAGAAGTTGAAGTATATTTTGTGAGAAGTGTGAAAAAGATTTCACTCATAAATCTAGCTGGTATAGGCATATGAACGTCCATAAGGAAGCTAAGCTACTGTATACTTAAAGCATGACAAAGTTGATGGAAAGTATTATAGCTTTGAGTGTCATAAGCAGAACTCTCATACAAGAGACTTGAAGAAACATCTTTTAAAAGCCCAAAAGAGAGATATAGAAGTTGAAGATTAAGATATCAAATTAAGTTGCTCAACAAAAGAAAAGCAAGAGAGCCTTTTTAAGTTGCTGAGCTATAACAAGCAAGCGAATCATAGTATGTGAGGATTGCACTTAACCTCTAAGCATCAGAGATCACTAAAATCATGATTAAAATATAATACAAGAAAATTCCAGTACTTGCATAGATTGATTTAGATACTTCTCTCTAAAGCTACCTAATCCTAGAAGACTCCTATGACAAGAAAGTTATAAGGATCATCAGTATGCTTACAAGATATAACCTTTCAACTATCTCCTTAGTGATGACAAATATTAAATGGAGTTTACTAATGAGTATTAAGTACTCACTCAGGCTAAGTTTAAAGAGTGCAAATACTTAATAAAGCTAGATGCTGTTCTCATAGCCAAAGATCATGTAGCATTCAGACTACTCTTTGGAAAATGACACTCAAAGATTTCATAACTGATCAAAGAAATCATAGATAGCTTGAATTAATATCAACCTAAGCTATATAAGGTATCAAAGAGCTTCATAAGCTAGGCTTTGTTCACAGAGATTTAAGCCTGATAATATAATGTTGAACTTTTCACCAGTAACAGTAATAATAATTGATTTCAACAGAGCCTTAAGAGTGGAAGTATCAAGGCTTGGAAGTGTAATGGGAACTCCAGGCTATTATCCAGAAAGATAAGACTGGAGAGATGGAGACTTACAGTGGGATGTGTGGGCTTTAGCAGCAATAATAATAGAGTGCGATATGCCTCTCAACGATTACTACTCTACAAGGTGTGAGAAGGATGCTAATCAAAGAATAAAGCAATTTATTGGCAAAACAAAGAGTATCTCAATCAATGAAGCAAATAGCAGAGTCAATAATAATAAAACCAAACTCAAGATCAGACATATCATTAGAGTAGATAGAGTTGCGGTTAAGTAAGATAAACTTCAGACCTCTCTCACATGATCCAAAAGTGCATTTTGAGTGATTAAATTAAATACATTTACTATAAATTTCACATTAAAACCTATTAATAACCCCAACCCCTAACTAATTCCCTACAAATCAAAGCACTTATAAACCTCATTAAGGGGTTTTTGGGTTTTGATTGCTAGTGGTTATTACTCAAACTGGTTTATCAGTATAGATATTGCTGTACACTTCGGCCCATATGCCCTAGTAAGCACGGACTTCTTTTATTTAACTTTAATTAATCTTTTAATTAATTAAGAATTGATATATTTTTAAATGACTTTAAAAAATAACTAGAATTAATAATATAAATTCTTCATGGAATTTAAACCCTTAAACCCCATAATGACTTTTATATTTGTTTTGATTGATGAGGGTAATGTTGCGAATCATAGTTTGTTTGTGTTCGTAAACACTATTTTCAATATAATTATGAAATTTTGAAAGCATTTTATAATCACTATTTTAATACTTAACCTATATGTTATTTTCTATATATATATATATATATATAATAGTATTATTATTAAAAAAAACGATATAATTGACTCACATTTCTTTCTAATTATCATTATTTTTATTAGCTATCACTTTAACTAATTATTTTTAGGAAATTAGATAAGTACATCATTACAAATATTTGGCATTTATAGAAGAAAATAGTTTTCTAATTTTAAATCATAAGCGTTTTGAATTCGATTCAATAATTTTACTTTTTTAGTTTACGTTCTGAATTAAATATTTTTGTTCAATATAAAACGGAGCTTGGTAACTTAAGTAAAGTTAAATTAAGAAATGTGTGTAATATGACTCATTTTTAAGTATTTATTAGATATATTTATGTCATATTTAATTTTAAGAATGCCTATATGGAAATCAATCTTAAATCTTTTTATTTCTAACGTCTCTAAAATTTTAGACTCCTATTAAATATCTAAAAGGAGATTTAACTATTGATGTGAAATGAAAAAAATTTCCAAAAAATACAAAATTTTAGAGATAAATTAACATTTTAACAATTTAAATTTCATTAAATGAGTACTAGGTTTCGACCTACTGTATGTGGGGATTTTATATCGCTACCACTTCCGTATCCAAGATTGAAACCACATCTGCTTTCTCTTTAAAGCGGTAAGTGCCGGATCTGAGAGACTTTTCAGAATACGCCAGAAAAGATGCAGGGGGATCTTTGAACAAAAAAGACGCATACGGTCAAGTATGTCTACTATTTCTCATAACATATGGTAAGTACAGAAGAATTAGCACTAGGTGCAAGGGGCAGACCGCTCAGACCCCAGAAAGTACTCTACTTACTAACAAAATAAGGTGTATGATCTATAAAATATCACTTTAGTAAGGTTTCAACACGGGGTTCTTTCACCTACAAGGCACTATGTCTCTCTAATAGGCAAAAGGGTTACCTCATAAGGTATTATAACTAAAAACCATCAGAAAAAATTAATCATAATATATCATGATAGGGTTGAATGTAAGGAAATTAAGACACAGTCACGACGCAGAGTGCTTTGTGATCCTATGTGAAAAAACGCATGATTATAAAGGGGACAAGACAAGCCTTAAGAAACTAAATATCCATCCGTGGTAACAAATCCTGGAAGCCAAAAAAAACCTGGTCTCCCATATGGGACACCAATAGTATTGAGAAAGAGAAGAAAGAGAAGAAAGAGAACTAATGATTATATTAACTGGTTGGTTTAATCCCCAGTATTAATTTCTGTACAGCATTAAATAATTAATAATGATAAAATGAGTACTAAATTATTTAATTTTAATAATTACTTGCAAAGATTCCATTAATTTTTAATTCATATCAATTTAATGTACCAAAATTTAATTAGTGCCTATTTATAATCTAATAAGGATTTAATGCAAAAGTTTCAATTAATTTAGTACTAAGTTGGTAGCATGAACAAAAAAAGATTAATACTACATTGGCTCCAAAACATTTAAATAAATGGAGTCCCTAAGTATTAAAAGATGATGTTTTCATAAAATTTAGTTTTTATAATTAGGTAAGTAAAGTAAAAAATTAGTGCACTATCATATATTTTTACATAGTGGAATAATTTTTACATGACATTTATTGATGATATAAATAAAATATAATACTCTCAACCATTAATATAATTAATTAGATTGAATCTAACAGCAAATTAGAAATTATATAATAGAAACCTTAATCCCAACATTACCTTTATCAATAAAAAAACACATAAAACTATTTAAGGTGTTTTGTGATTTTTAATGCCAAATCTAAATAACTTATTAGATTATTCAACTTAACATTTATAACTCCATAACCTCTCGAAGAGTTTAATTTAGCAATTATTTTTTATTGTATAATTTAAAATTGTTTTACTAAGTTGCATTGAAATTTTGAAGATATTTATGATTAAATAGATTTATTTAAGTAACTATAGCAATTTACTTTTAAATTTAAATATCTCACGTTTGAAGTTAATTATTTATTTATCCTTCAAAGTTGCTTCTTTATCGTATCAACCCTGTCTTAATTATTTGATCTTTATTTAATTGTAGTATAAAATTGAAAATCTTAAAGAATATAAGTAATATTTTACTTATCTACAAAAATTTATTTTTTAATTTTTTATAAAAAAGTTTCTGTTTTTAACAAAAAAATTATTCTTGATTTCACACAAAACTTTATTTAAATTGAGAATAGTGCCCATATTTTCTATAAAATTTCTTTCAATTATTTAAATTCTTATTTTTAATATTATAATTGCACAAACGATTAATTTAACTATTTAATTAATTTGTATATTATAAGTTTTTAATAATTTTTTTCTCTATAAATATATAAATATTTTAGGATAATAAATTTACGAAGAAGTATAAACTTTTTTATATTTTACCTCTTTTTGATTGACGGCTTTCATTAATGACTAATATATTGTATATTTTCATTAAAATTTGTTATATTACATAAATTTAGCACGAGTATTATGAAATAATACTATAAATTTTTTAATTTAGAATTTTTTCCTAATAATTCTGATTGTTATAATTTTAAAATATTATTATAAAATCTAAACTTCTTAATTAAATAAATACAATAATTAATGATAAAAACTCGAAATAAAAAGAAGGACATAATTATTGTAAGTTAACTTTCAATTTTTGTAAATTTTCCTTAATTTAAAGCTATTAAAAATAAACTCAAGATATTATGATAACCAAATTTATAGTTAAACTAATTTCAACAATTAAATATTAAATTAGTATATAATAATAAAACTAGTAAATATTATAATTTTAGTCTTTTTAATAGTATACAACTAGTATTATTACTTTATTTAACTTGATTTATTGATCTAAATGTACCTTCATAATTATGATAAATCATAAACAATACTAGATTAAAATGATATAATAAGATAAAAAATATACTATCTTTGAATTATATCAGTAGATATTCAATTTATAAGCATTAGTTTTTTATATAACTTAAATTTTTCCAAGTTAATTAAACTAAACTACAACGTACTAAT
Organism: Oxytricha trifallax; assembly: GCA_000711775.1. NCBI lineage: Eukaryota > Ciliophora > Spirotrichea > Sporadotrichida > Oxytrichidae > Oxytricha > Oxytricha trifallax. Next base: position 71,555 of record ARYC01018889.1, read on the forward strand.
AATTAATAGAACAATAAATAAAGAGTTTTTAGATTTTGCTTTAATAAATTAAAATTATCTTTAAATAATGATTCTTATTACATAAATAAAAATTTATGATGAGATTTAGAGTTAAAAATGACTAAATTTTATTTTCCCATAAAAATTTCAATTTTCTTAAGAGATATTTTCAAATGAAAAGATATTCTGAGCAAATAATTTATGATTTATTTTAACATTTATAAATTAATTTTATTTTACAATAAATTTTGCTTTACCATAGAGGAACTCCCAGAGTAATTATTTAAATTTGTTGGTAATTATTGATATCAAAATTATATTAATAAATTTAAATATTATAAAACTAAGTAAGTTAATGTTCATGATTAACATCTATAGAGACGATCAGTTAATGGTATAATTTATTATTAATAAAATATTTTAATAAATAAATATATAGTTCTGCAAAATGTTTCATTATAATTTTTGTGCTCAATTATAATGTTTAAATATTTCTGTTTATTTGATACAAATTTATTATAAATCCATATATTTTTTATTGAAATCTAAATCAAAACATGAAAAACACATTAATTAACTTTAAGAACATTTATTTATCAAATCATTAATAAAAATTATAAGTGAAAATAAAAATGGTTTTTTAATTTTTCAAACAATCTAAAATTTTTTTCATGCTAAATATTGTTTATTATAAAGTATATTTCCATAAAAATTAATTTAAAAAAGAGTTTCTTATAAACTAATGGGGTAAGGGTATTTATAATGAAAAGTCATTTTTTAGTAGCTGTAATTTATTTTTATAAATATTTTATTTATATTGTTAATCTTATGAAATTATCAAAAATATTAAATAACTTATTGATCTATTATAAATATAGTAAAATTCATAAATTTATCAAACTTTAAATGATGACTAATTTATCTATATTTTTAAAAAAATATAGTCAAATGTATGTAAAGTATCATAGTTAATTAATAGAAAAAAATATAAAATTGTTTAATAACGAAATTAAATTGAAAATTTAATTTTAATAAAAAACCAAAAAACACCCAATCGTTCCATAATTTTTTATCCTTACATATATTAATTTTATAAGTTTAGTCTATCTAAACAAGCTTGGGCTCTTTTTAAGGAGAAATCGAAATAATCTTTTTTTTACTTATTGTTGTACTACATTATATTTTACCTGAGCGAGATAACTCGACTTTAATTTGAAGGCATGACTCAATAAATTTAATAGAGATTTATTAAAGTCTAGTTATCTTTTTCCTGATGATTTGAAGTGCTGCAATCTAAAGTTTACCTCATTTTGTATTCTATATCGAATGATACTAAAATCATTAGAGTAGTCTAACTATAACAGAAAGTAATTTAACTATATATTAGTCTTAGGAAAATGAATAAATCTTAAGGTCATTGCAACTATCAAATCCAAAATTGATATAATTCTACAATAATTATTCTATGGTAGTTGCTATTTCCCTCAATCCTATCAGGCCTCTATTATTGTAATTATACCTTAACCTTCCGAGTTAATGAGATATTTTAATTTTGAGCTAACTACCAATAACAGTTTAAAGGATAAAAACAGCTATCTTAGATTTAATGACTAGATTTGAGGGAAAAAAACTTATAATAATTAATAATTTACTTCATTTATAATTTTAATACATTATATTAAAATTTAAATTTTTTTTTTCTATAATAAACTTTTATTGTAAAATAATAATCAATTTAATTTTTTTTGAAATGATACAATTTATATGCTTATATTATTTAAATTTGATTTTTATAATCATTCCCCCTTCCAAACTTTTTATATACCCTTAATCAGGTGATCATAAGAAACAAAATATATTAATATAATTTGATATTATTAAATAAAATTATAGAATCATTTTATTAGATTTTGATTATTATAGTAAATAAGAAAATTTAAATTAATTTTCTGTAAATAATTCAAAAAGTATTAAATTATTAATTTTATATTATTGTAAAAATAAAAACAGTTGAATTTATGTAATAATATTTAATTCATAGCAACAATTGGAATTTAAGCGCAGTTAAATGTAAATTATTATAAACAATAGACTAAATATTTCTTAAAAATTAAAATAACGATATTATATAAGATTGATGGAATTTAATTGATTTGAAAATTAAATTAAATTCTACTTAATGAGTCAATGATTAAAACATAGCGACAATTAACTTTGCAAAAACCTAGGCAATATGTAGTGAATTTAAATTCTGCATTATTTTACTAATGTGTGTATTATTTAATCGTATCCTTGAGGTGAAATAAATCGATTTTAATTTTGACAAAAGTATCATTTAAAAATCCCAGAAAAAAAATAATTTATCTTATTCATTATGCGATAAATAGTACATCCATAAATAACGTCTAGCAGATTCACTATCAAATATTTACTTTAGCTAACTGTCTATTTTATTATGTCAATTCCCTGTCATTAAATTTTTACAAACAATGAAAATATTTACCTAGATAAAAATATAAATTAAAGGGGAATTATTATTGATCTTACGCTAATTAAAAAATTTAAATTGCTGCTTAAATGGATGCAATAAAAATTTAATCTACAAGAATAATAATACCTATTAATTTTAAAATTAATTATTGCCATTTACTTAATATCTGTTTATTATTAATTCGCATTTTTTTAAATGAACTATACCTTGCAATATATATTAGATTAATTTTAAAATCAGGTAATAATAATTATGAAAAAAATTAAGATAATTCCTTCCACAATCAATAAGGAATTGCGATGTACTTTTTTAAATTACTTTAAGGGAAATATTTTGTATTTATAGTGTAAAATGAATTATTTAATTTTTAATATTTAATTATATATTAGTGATAATGAAAATAATCATCGGCTTTTAATCCTCTAATTTTTTTTATTAATTAATATGGACTATAATTATTATTCACTAAATTTAAATAATATTAGAAATAATAAATAATATTTCTTTTAACAATGTAAATTTATTAATTATTTGAGGAGGATTAGTAACAGTAAAAAAATTAGCTGAGATTTCATTAAGTAAGGAATCATTTATTGTCAAAGTTTCTATAATTTATGATTTACTTTCTCAATAAATCAACAATGCGCTTATAAAACAGTTTTCGTAATAAACGAATCGTATATGATTGTTTCGTTTAGTTTAGTTTAATTTAATTAATATTTGATATAAATATATTTAAATTAAATTAAAATTTTAATCGTATTAAGGTATTAATTGTTAACAGCTATCTAGCTTCTGTAGAGAATGAAGACGTAGATTTAATTTATATTAAATTTATATAAAAACAATAAAATTTATATCATAATTATGAAATGCTTTAATATATTTTAATTAAAACGGCTATAAAATTGTAATCAAATATTTTATTATTTATCAGATAAACTCCTAAATTTATAATAATATTAAAAGTTAAATTATTTTATACAAAATATTAACTACAATAAATTATAAATTTTACTCATAATTTTAAATATTAACAAGGGATTTTTACATTATTTGAATATAAAGGGGGAAATTTAAATTTTTATTAAAAAAATAGAATTAATAGAAAATAAACTTAGAACTATTTGATTTATTCTTAAAAAATAGCAATTTAATATAAAAATGATAATTTAAAAGTAAAATGTACATAAAATCTAAATTATTGTAGGAATAAAATCAAAGGAATTAATTTTTACTTAAATTAATTATAAATCAATTATACAAAAATCAAAAATGTCTTTTGACGATAAATTGCAGTTAAAATTGACCTCTTTAATCAAATTTGAACTAATTAAATGCATAATATAAAATTAGCTGGTCTTACTATTGACGATGCTGTTTTATCTAATTACTTAAGAGAGATAATTGAATTTATTGTGGGAATATAATTTTTTTGAATTTAATGGTTTTAATCAAACTTAATTATCTCACTCAAGGAATGAAATAAAATATTACAGCAAATAGTTGTAAAGTTCAACTTATTTTTAAATTCTGTATCAAATGAACCCAAGATAGTTTAAATTAGCAAACTTTAACTACCAATAATTAATTTAAAAATATATCTAATTCCCAATTTCAAATGCATATTTAAAATAAATAACTATAGAGCAAAATTTTTGAACAATCTAAAAATTTATATAATCATTAAATTATAGATAATTGTTAATTTATTAAATAATTATTTAAATATTTCTTTACTAGATATCCATGACTAGGAATTTCAACCTTATTAAGACTACGTAGAATTATAATGATAAATTATAAAGTATTTATAATAGCAATAATAATATTTCATTTCAAAATGAATCGAAATAAATAAAGAAAATGGAAATAATATTAAAAATAAAAAAAGAAATAATTTTAAAATCGATAATATTGATTATGATGAATTAAGAAAAATTAAAATATTACTATGGTTATTTATTAAACCATGATTTTTAAAAACCTTTAAAATATTTCTTAAAATATATTGTTTTCTAATATTATCAAAATAGATTTAAAATGGGAAATTGTTAAAATAAAATTAAAAATTAAATTAAATATGGAATTTTAGTATTTTTTGATTTTTATATTATCGTTTTAACTGATATTGATTTGAATTTGATATATTTTAACAGCCAATAATTTGACTCATCGATAGATCAAATTAGATTTATCATATCTTAACTGTAGACCCTTTAAATTTAACTTTTAAAATTTTTAACTCCTGATAAATTAATATTGCTAAAATAGAATTGAATCAGGAAATTGTGAAAATAAAATAAAAAATAAATAAATAATATAATTAGACCAATGGAAAAATGAGTAAACCCCAAATCCCCTCAATTTCAAAACCCCTGTGTGTTTGTTGCCATGTGTCATTTTTTTATTAGTAGTTGGTCAAAAAAATTAGGGGACTGGTCAAAATTATATATGTATTTGTAAAAATTGATACATCTCAAATTTAGGGGTCTGTATAATTAGGGAAGTTGGGAGATTTGCCAAATTGGCGATTTTAGAGACTTACGTAGTTTAGAGCAAAATAGGGACTTTTTCATAAAAACCTCTCTCATTTACCGAAAAGGGGCTTGAAAGTAGAGTAACTCCATTAAAATTTGGAAGTTTTGCCAAAATATGGCATTCATGCATGATTGCGATAATATAAAGGCAAATGCAACTAAGTAGAATCGCTAAGGAAGTGGCCATTTTAAGAGAGCAAATGTGAAATAGAAGCAGTATTTTAGAATCGAGTGTTGTAAAGAGTGAATTAGGACATTTTTAAGTAAAATATAAATAGTGTTATTAATTATAATAATCTGCGATGAATTTAAAACTGACATGACATGGGAAATTGTAAAGGGAAACAGGTTTTATACACTACTTCAGCTATGAAACAAACATCATCACACAAAACCGAACCGAAGAGTGTGAATCCACTTCTTGATACTGAATGCCCACATCCCCTAGATGTCTTCTTTTCTTAAATTCTGAACGATTTCAGCAACCCTCTTCACTAATTGCTGCCTAAAAGTGTAAAGCCCATTTAAACTTACTTGTTCTGAATAGTGTCCATCTTCATCTCCTTCTTTGTAAAGGAGAATAACTGCTCAATTGGATTGAGCCAAGGCGAGTATTCGGCGTTGAAGAGCACATTCACTTTGAACTTTCTGGCTGTGGCTAACATCTCTGAATATTTATGAATGACTGCGTTGTCCATCAGCAGGACCACTTTCTTCGAGTGTAGTTCTTTGTCAGTTCTTACACTGCGTAAGGTATGGTAGATAAAGTTTTCAAAGAGAACTGAGTCAAAAGCTCCTTCTATCACTTGACTGGAGATAATTCTATCCTAGGAAATCGCAGCAATATAAGACATTGAGAATTGCTATCTCTTAGCTGAGCTTTTCTTAATTGACAACTCTCTCACTTTCATCCCATAGTGTCCCAGGTTCTGCTTCATCTCACTCTAGTATTCCTTAATGCTTTTCAAGTGAGGGTCTATAAATAGCTGGGGCCAAAGCTTTTAGTAAGAGCCCCTTTCACTCTGCAAGTTTCCCTGCTCTGACCCAGGGTTCGATGAGTCTTTGTGGAAGCTACTTGAGAGTTTTAATTTCCTAGGAGTGACCGCAAACCGACTTTCCAACTTGGTTTCGGCACCTAGGTCAACAGACTTCTTCCTCGAAGATTCCAGTTTTAGTTTTGATATTTTATCGAGAATAGGAGTAAAACCACTCGTCACTTTTGAAGCTGAATTGTCTTCAGACCCACTGATTTCACTGAACTATTTATGCGGAAACTATGAAAAGTTTTAGTCAAGCTGAATTTCTAGTTGGAGGTCTCAAGGACCTCTAATATCGGGGAGAGGTCCTTTGTAAATGCAAGCCGAGTTTTCATTGAAGGGGTCTGAAGTTGCTTTTTTTATGGTTTCAATTATGGATTCCCTAAAAGTATTATGAATTAATAATTACCTTAGTATTTTCAATGGTTTTCTAAATATAATTACTGGTTTTCGATGACTACTTTGACCCCCTTAGAACTTTCGCTCCATGAATTTAGATTGGAGTGCTGACAAGTTTCTTTGGCGTCTAGGATATTTCTTAAACCCCTATCCTACCTTAGGTCCTATAAAGCTTTTCATTACAAAATGGCTAATTGCTTACGAAGTTGACTTAGCCATACCGAATTTTCCATTTTTAATATTTCCAACCTTTTAATTACAATTTTTAGAAAACCCTAAGTCAAATGAATTTGAAACCTTCTCTAATTATTCCCAACATTTTCAATTTTTTCCAGATGGAAGCTCTCTGAGAATTTTGAAGTTGAAGAATCAGAACATTGATCCATTTTGAGGAGCATTTGTCCATACAAAAGTCTGTCATCGCTAGCGAGGATCATGCTATCATTTTGCAACCTTTTTTATCGCTTCTGTAAATTTGCAGAATCTCGATGCATATCTTTAATGTTGAAGCTCCATTACTTTGAGGGCATCGAGTCCGATCGGAAGTTGCTCTCATCAACAGAAATGATAACTGCATCCTCATATAAGAACTGAGCCAACAACCTGCTAATCCAGAGCCTCTTCTTATTGAAGTTCGGGTCTCTATACTTTGTATTAGCAGCCTGAGTTTTCCCATATCTTAGATGGAACTTATCTCACAGAATCTTTTGAAGAGTGGTAACGCAAGGCACCTTAAGTAGCTTACACTCTGGCTTTGTTTGAGCCAGGTTTAATAAATAATTATGAAGCTTCTATCCTGTAACTTCGTAAATTCCGTTCTGTTCTAGGTAGGCCTGTATAGAATCAAGCAAGAGCTAGTTCCCACAAACCCCTTTTCTACCCACTTTCTTTTGTGATTCAGGATCAAGAATCTTATGCTTGACCTCGTACTTAAACTTTTCGATAGTCTTATATACAACATCCACATCCATCCTCAAATTTCTTAGCCACTTGACGAGGCTTTAATTGTTCGTTATAGTATAGATTAATAACCTCTAATTTCTTACATGCGAGCTTAGCTTCTCTTTTCTTCAAATAAGGATTGCTAATTAACTTCTAGGATTTGCCTTTTTATTTCATTGTCTCGTTGAGTGCATTCTATTAAATTTTGACTGCCTCTAAGAGCTCCTCGTTACTCATCAACTTTACATCCTCCTGTAATATTTTTGCTTGTATCGCTTCCTTAATTATTCATAACTTGTTTATTCCTGATTCTGGCAAGTCGAAAACTTTGAAGGTAAGCTTCAAGGAATTAGCAAAGCTCATCATCATTTTATATGTAACAAATATCAACATTGCTAGCTAAATATTCTTGAATTTTTTCTTAAGGAAGTTTTATGATTGCTCCACCTGTAAGCTTCTAGATTTGTAAAGGGACTTCACCACTGTTTAGCAGTTATCCAGAATTGTATGTGAACTTTGTTGACTAAATAACGTTTGGGAATAATTTACCAAGCACGACTGGAGTCCATTTAACAATAGATTTCTCTTAAGCCTTAACTTTGCTTGGTTTAATTACAGATAAGGCATTAGAAATAAGAAAATCATCGCTTAATATCGACTGCTATGAGCAAGAAATTTCTGATTAAGATCCATTCTTAGACTCTTCGTTAGGGTGTGAGTTTATACCTGCTTTCTAGTTATCTGTTTTTTAGATCTTCATTTATTACTAGGTATAATTTTACAGATGAAGCTTGATCAAATTAATTATATTATAATATCATTAAGAATATAAATAGATATCTTTAGTATTTTAATTATAAATTAAAATGGAAGGAAAGCAATAATCGATTGGTGATCAAGCAGTATTTTAATTACTACCAAATGATGTGGGACAGATTTCATATGCATATAAAGAAGGTGACTCTCCTCTTGAAATAATAGGACTTTATTCTTTGTCATGTAGGTTCGTAGAAGGACTTGTTTTGCAATAATGGAAAGGTACCATTTTTGAGTTTCTTGTTTCTCATGATGATAAATCAATTGAACTTCTTCTCTGCTATTTTGATTAACTTATAAAAAGCCCAGATTTATGCAATGAGGACTTCTTCAAAATCTTGATGCGAGCACTTCATGCTATTTTCATCAACAAACTTGATTAGCCGCTAAATGAAGTCTTATAGTAAAGCGAGCTTGAACTTAACCAACTTGCAATTCTACCTTTTAAAAATACTCTTGCAAACAAAAAGTTAAATAACACTTCATTTCAGAGTATTAAAATTGTGAAAATCTCTTAGAATATACTAACTACCAAGATCACTGGTTTAAAATACATACGCTTTGACCATAATGCTGATTACTTCAAAGCTTATGAAAAAGAAAATAATTTAGATGAAAAATTTATTCAATTCATGACTCGTAAAGTAAAAAAACAGATGTTAAGCAAATGTAAAATTCGTCAATCATATCAAATGAACAGCTTAGAATAAGAAAAGGGCTAGCAAGAGTAGCAAGAATAAGATACTAAAATCAAGATGAATGTCGAAATCAATTTAAATATTGAGGATTAATATCACAATGAAGAAGGGAATGATTTTCAAAACTTCTAGAATAATGATAATTTAAATGCCAATAAAACCAACTAAAAGGATCTTCTTAATCAATCTATCGAACAAGATTAATATGCTTCTAATTTAGTATCTTCAATAACGAATTAGAATCCTAATAACAATCAAAATCGAAAATTCAAACTAAATTTAGCATTGATTGATTCTGATGATAATGAAGTTGATTATTAGGATATTAGTTAAGTTCTGGACACCATGACGCAGGTCACTTACAAATAACCTAAGCTTCTGAATCAAGATACCCATGCAATTTAAGTTTATTTAGAGGATTAACTCCTAGATTATCAAACTCTAATCAATAAATTAAGAGTGAATCCGCTCACTTATAAATAACAAGCAGATTCCTGTTAATAACTTTTAAAAATGTTCTAGGAAAAGCTGAACGAATTCATAAAACAAAATATTGGCTTGCCACCGCTACAATCAAAAACACTAACATGGCTGTAAACAATGTGTTCAATATAGATTTGGTCGATTAGGAAAGAATAGAAAAGTAAAAAATGTAGGACTGCTTCTAAAAAGCGATCATTATCTGAAAGAAACAAAAAGCAGTCAATAACTTACGAAGAGAAGATTATTTAATAAAATAAGGGTCTTGTTTCAGATGAAATTTATTTCTAAAAAAGAGAATCGGGTGCAGCTATTGAAATAGATCCCGATAGCTATAAACTAACGAGCAAGGATTCAATTACAAAAGCTTCAAAGCTTAAAGCTTAAACTAAAAATTATGATCGTCTTGAAATAAAAGCTTAAAAGAAATTATCCTTGAATTACAAAGCAAATATATTAGCTGATAAGGATTATGAGTACATTACACCAATTTGAAATACGTGATTTTCCTACTCCGTAATTCTCTGAATCTGAGACATTACATTTAATAGGCACTCTCGATTACGCTATCAACTTCAATAAATATATTAATGAACATCGTGATGTAGATAAGAAAGAAATGTTCACCGGATCACCATTCTTCGACTGTAACTAACATCGCCTTATGCATACCTCTTTTAGGCATTAAATATCTAAATAGAGTAAAATGACCAAATTTTTCTAGCATAGAAATTATCATTAGGCTTTCAATTCAGATTACGTTTTCAAGCCTTAGATACATAAGAACCCTAGAATTATTCATACCCCAATGAACTCTTGGACTGTTAAATATACTCTGTAATGGACCGGTTTATAATGATTTAAGAGCGACTTTCATGCTCTTAGCCGCATCTTATTCTTCAAAGCCTGAAGATATAACCAGTGAGTGTTTTTTAAACCCACTGGTTTTTCCACTATGCTAAGTACTTCAATCCTTAGTCTTCAATTTAAAACTTCAACCGTTTAAAGTAATTAGGATATTGGAAAAATATACAGAAGAATAGAATTTGGAGATGTTTCCTTCTATCTATAAACTTCATTACTGCAATAGGGATAATTTTTGTGATTACGTATTCGGAGAGAATTCAATCATTGTGGAGCTCATTTACTTTTACAGTGATAATCCTATCCCTAGATCACAATTCGCCGTTGTAAGAGAAAATGAAGATTATTATCTAGTGGCCATGTCGATGAGGAGAGGAATTATACTGATACCCTAAAGACTTGAAGTAGTTAAAGGTAAAGAAGAGCAAATAATTTAAAACCTGATTGATGAGTTATTTGCAAGTGAAGAATTCGATATAGGCCTCAGCAAGCCGTATATGATAAGGTTCTACTCAGTGTAACTCTAGGATTAAGAGCCTCCTTAAACTATCTATTAAATTCCTGCGGATTACTAGTATAGACTAAGAGACTTTTATGTCAAATTGTTTAGTTGGTAAATATACAAAGCCTTAACTTTTTATAGTTATAACTTTCAAGAGTTAGATTATTGTGTAGCAGTTATCAGAAGAGGAGAAAAGTATATGATGATACTTATTGACACTATGGCAACCCCAAAGTTAGACAGTTATTCATATTATGAGGATACTCAATATAAAATACAACTAAATTAAGCCCGAAAATAGAGATAATGTACAAAGTTTCAGGAATTTTGCCAAAAAACTCAATGGGTTATAGCTAAGTAAGTATTTGTGTTTAACTTCCTATAGAAACTTAATGGGAAAAAGTGCAAAAATATATTGATTACTATTCTCAAGATTATAGTTTAGCATACTGTCTGGACTCAATGATATAATCAGTTCAAATTATGAAAGAATTCAATAAAACATTTGAAGGGAAGAAAACCTACGAGTCTAAGTCTATAGAATCTCTACTTATACAGATATAAAAAACTCTCCGTTAAACCCTTCTTAAAATTGTCCCTTAAGTATTCGAGTCTATATAATCACTGTAAGTTATTGAATTTCCTAACTTTGTGTATAGAAAAGAAAAATTAAATAAGATAGAAGACAATGCATTGAAAGAGGATATTCAACTGAATTATGAAATACCATTTGACTTACGATACAATATCCTCAATGTTTTACTTTGTTCTGAAGAGAGATCATTCAATTCTGCAACATCTAATTTGCTAGACTATTCCAGAACTAAAGACAGTTTTACTGAAGATATAATTGATGATGTTTACAAGAGGAAATAATAGTTTGAACAAAATAAAAAAACTGAAAGTTTCCATCAAAGTTCAAAGTTATAAGATCCTTACCATAATTGCAAGTACTTGCGCCTGTTTGAGAAATTAACTAAATTGACGCCTTTGGACAATAGTGCACTCAAAACCTTAAATTCTAATCGACCTTATGATGACTACTGTGTAGTAAAATTAGAGACTTTTCCTGTAAGCTCTCAGGAACTGAAAAAATGTTACAGCGGCAGCGTGCATAAGTTCATCATCTCTAATATGGACTAGCTTTGTTTAACAGTTCAATAATAATACTAATGGAATACTCACAAGCAACTAAAGTAGGAAAACAGCCTGAGCGAATATAATATATTGTGGCAAAGATAGAGATAGCTTTCACTCACATATGCGCATAATGATAATGACTTACTCACTCCATAAAGGAATCGGGTTGATGGTAGCTACACTTTGTAAAATCAATAAAGCTTTTCAGATTCTCAAAGAAAAAGAGATACAAAGCTAAGTTTAAAGCAGCCAAACTAAAGCCAACTTGCAAGCAAATAAACTCTCCAGAACTTGTCATAGATAAAAAGTGGACAGGGCTCCTCTTCCTCCTCTCTAAAGAAACACAGTGGTGGAGGGATTATGAGTCAGACACCAAATTACAACATTTCTCTATAACAACAATTTAACACTGGTACTCCTTAAATCAATCAATTCTAATCAAACAGTCTTTAACTCACTCCAACTTAGATATAATAGAATAAATTATAAGTTGAACCTTTCAGCAAACTCAAGAGTTAGACGCTAAATAAGAATAAGAGCAAAGCAAAGAAGAAGGTGCAAAAGAATAGTTAACAGAATGATCCTGTGACTAATAATTCAAAAGAGATTAAATTAGTTTAATAGATGTTAGGCACCAACACTAAACAAAAAGACCAGCTCATTGATCAAAATGATCCTTCAAATAGAATCAACGATTAACATCAGCAAATTGAAGGAGGTGGTTTTGCACTTGACACAAGATATCAGAAGCAGCACTAAGAGGACTCAGGCAATCAATAAGCGATTCATAATGATGATGAAGAAGTAGGAGAAGATTATGACGAAGATTAAAGTGAAGACGAGTATGAACCAAATAGATTTAATCAACAAAGAACTTAGAATTTCTAAGAGAGCGATGCAAGCATACCCAGGGACCACTCAGATTTTGAGAAAGACAGCTATTTCACTACATAACCTCCAATCTTTCCTAGTAATGGAATTTATAAACAACCTATACATAATCAAGTGAAAGCATCCGTAGGTCACCAAAACCAAAAATAGAACTCTTACTTTAAAAACCTTGGTGGAGTCGAATGTTCCATAATAAACATGATAATTAATAATTCAATGACTTTGATTTCTAAGCAGGAAATAATCTAAACCTTAATGATATCAATTCTAAAACTGATGAATTCAACAACAAGAATTAGACGTTGGTACTTTCAACTGAAGCAACCTAGACTCACAAAGGGACACCCAAGATGCCTTAGTCTCAAAACAAAGCTTCATAATAAAATATGAATCAACCTAAGAAAAATTCTACTAACTCCAACCAAGCTAATATCCTACCATTCCTTTGAAAGGCGTTTAAAAGCTTAATGAAGATAATTTCCACAAGTTATTTCCCATGTTTAAGTTTATTTGTAGCAAGAATGATTATTTAGTTTTTATAACAAGTTTTAAATCAACTCACTGCACTCTCCTCCCTAATTTTCTCTTATATTAATTCTCTCCTCTCTATTTAATTTTCACCAATTTCATCCAAGTTTTAAAAATCCTCGTTTTATTAAGATATTATTAAATTTATTGGATTATTGCCCTATAAATTGCCAGTTTTAAGTACCTACTATAAATTTAATTTAAGTTTGTAACAAACTTCTCAGCCTAAATAATTTAAAAACTATAAGCCCAGCTCTCTTCTACCACAATTTTCTTCAACTGCCCTAGTTTACCCTACCAACTCAAGATATCAAGTTCTGGTTTCTAACCTTAAGCCCTGCTAATCGGCTTGAGGACAAATTTACGTTTTCAAAGGCCAAACTAGACTTTTAGTCTTTTTTAAGTACCTCAACAACTTGTTGTACTAAAATGAAAATTTTGGCAGCATTTCAGGTTTTACTGGTTGACTAATAATTTTTTCAAAAAATTCAGCTATCAGCTTATATTACCTACCTATATCCCTAATTGACCTAAAAGTTGGCTTTAGCCCAGTAGTTGTAGTTAAAAATTAAAAAATCAAAAACGCTAGAGTTTTACTCAGTTTACTAAGTTTTTTAAAGCTAACAGCTATTTAATTAAAATCAAGTTTTAAGTTTAAAAGTCAAGTGATGTTTGTTACAGTAACTAAAAGTCAAGATCTAAAAAGGAAAAAGAAATCAAAAAGCTTTAAAGCCTAGTACTAGTCACGAAAGTGTTGCTATTTTTTCAGTTGGTATAATTAAAGCTAGGGTTAAAGAAACATTAAGCTGGAGGAATAGTGGCCACTATTTCAAATTTTTAAAACAAAACATTCAGGATTTAATTTAATCAACAAAATTATCAAAAGTAGCAAGTAAAAAATTTTCAAAGTAACAGTTAGAACCAAAGTAAAGAACCCAAAATTTAATCAGTAAGAAAGAACCCAAGTAAAACTTTGTAAATTATTTAGAACTCCAAGAACCCTTTAAGAGATTTTTTAAAATTTTAATTTGCTTAAGTAGCCTGGCCAGGCTTTACGATCGATTTAAATAACAAGTAACAAAGTAACAGTGATTTTCAAAGTGGTAATTTAGAAACAATAATTTTTTAACAGAACCCAAAAAACATTAAAAAAGAACCCAAGTAACATTAATAACAGAACCCTTGATTAATTTAAAAGAATTTAAAAACTTTACGTACTTACTTAAATTTAATTTGACTTTAAATGTCTGGAGCACACATTTTGAAAATTGATTACTGGTGAAGGCCTTCCCTGATTCTTTACTACTAGAGATTTTCTTTTAGATAATTGAGAAACTACCGGTTTTGATTTTTTGATTTTAAATTAAGAACAAAGTCAAATTATTACGAGGAATCAAATGATCTGTTTAGGGTATTTAATTAATTAAGAGCGGCAGTGACATGACTTAGAAGCTACATTTGCTCAAGTACAATCGCAGTGTTGCAATCACTGGATGTTTTCAACATAGCGTTTCGCTAATCAATGTCTGGCATGGTAATTAATTAAAGAATCTGAATCGTATCAAATAAACAAACAATCAGTTTTTACAAGGATTTTTAAACTTGCACAGTGACATGACTCTCAGGCTACATTCCTCCGCAGATTTT
>ARYC01018890.1:0-10940 GCA_000711775.1 Oxytricha trifallax
ATGAAACAAACATCATCACACAAAACCGAACCGAAGAGTGTGAATCCACTTCTTGATACTGAATGCCCACATCCCCTAGATGTCTTCTTTTCTTAAATTCTGAACGATTTCAGCAACCCTCTTCACTAATTGCTGCCTAAAAGTGTAAAGCCCATTTAAACTTACTTGTTCTGAATAGTGTCCATCTTCATCTCCTTCTTTGTAAAGGAGAATAACTGCTCAATTGGATTGAGCCAAGGCGAGTATTCGGCGTTGAAGAGCACATTCACTTTGAACTTTCCGGCTGTGGCTAACATCTCTGAATATTTATGAATGACTGCGTTGTCCATCAGCAGGACCACTTTCTTAGAGTGTAGTTCTTTGTCAGTTCTTACACTGCGTAAGGTATGGTAGATAAAGTTTTCAAAGAGAACTGAGTCAAAAGCTCCTTCTATCACTTGACTGGAGATAATTTTATCCTAGGAAATCGCAGCAATATAAGACATTGAGAATTGCTATCTCTTAGCTGAGCTTTTCTTAATTGACAACTCTCTCACTTTCATCCCATAGTGTCCCAGGTTCTGCTTCATCTCACTCTAGTATTCCTTAATGCTTTTCAAGTGAGGGTCTATAAATAGCTGGGGCCAAAGCTTTTAGTA
Organism: Oxytricha trifallax; assembly: GCA_000711775.1. Classification (NCBI taxonomy): domain Eukaryota; phylum Ciliophora; class Spirotrichea; order Sporadotrichida; family Oxytrichidae; genus Oxytricha; species Oxytricha trifallax. The sequence continues at coordinate 639 of ARYC01018890.1, forward strand.
AGAGCCCCTTTCACTCTGCAAGTTTCCCTGCTCTGACCCAGGGTTCGATGAGTCTTTTTGGAAGCTACTTGAGAGTTTTAATTTCCTAGGAGTGACCGCAAACCGACTTTCCAACTTGGTTTCGGCACCTAGGTCAATAGACTTCTTCCTCGAAGATTCCAGTTTTAGTTTTGATATTTTATCGAGAATAGGAGTTAAACCACTCTTCACTTTTGAAGCTGAATTGTCTTCAGACACCACTGATTTCACTGAACTATTTATGCGGAAACTCTGAAAAGTTTTAGTCAAGCTGAATTTCTAATTGGAGGTCTCAGGGACCTCTAATATCGGGGAGAGATCCTTTGTAAATGCAAGCCGAGTTTTCATTGAAGGGGTCTGAAGTTGCTTTTTTAATGGTTTCAGTTATGGATTTCCCTAAAAGTATTATGCATTAATAATTACCTTAGTATTTTCAATGGTTTTCTAACTATAATTACTGGTTTTCGATGACTACTTTGACCCCCTTTGAACTTTCGCTCCATGAATTTAGATTGGAGTGCTGACAAGATTCTTTGGCGTCTAGGATATTTTTTAAACCCCTATCCTACCTTAGGTCCTATAAAGCATTTCATTGCAAAATTGCTAATTGCTTACGAAATTGACTTAGCCATACCGAATTTTCCACTTTTAATATTTCCAACCTTTTAATTACAATTGTAAGAAAACCCTAAGTCAAATGAATTTGAAACCTTCTCTAATTATTCCCCAACATTTTCAATTTTTTCCAGGTGGAAGCTCTCTGAGAATTTTGAAGATGAAGAATCAGAACTTTGATCCATTTTGAGGAGCATTTTCCCATACAAAAGTCTGTCATCGCTAGCGAGGATCATGCTATCATTTTGCAACCTTTTTTATCGCTTCTGTAAATTTGCAGAATCTCGATGCATATCTTTAATGTTGAAGCTCCATTACTTTGAGGGCATCGAGTCCGATCGGAAGTTGCTCTCATCAACTGAAATGATAACTGCATCCTCATATAAGAACTGAGCCAACAACCTGCTAATCCAGAGCCTCTTCTCATTGAAGTTCGGGTCTCTATACTTTGTATTAGCAGCCTGAGTTTTCCCATATCTTAGATGGAACTTATCTCACAGAATCTTTTGAAGAGTGGTAACGCAAGGTACCTTAAGTAGCTTACACTCTGGCTTTGTTTGAGCCAGGTTTAATAAATAATTATGAAGCTTCTATCCTGTAACTTCGTAAATTCCGTTCTGTTCTAGGTAGGCCTGGATAGAATCAAGCAAGAGCTAGTTCCCACAAACCCCTTTTCTACCCACTTTCTTTTGTGGTTCAGGATCAAGAATCTTATGCTTGACCTCGTACTTGAACTTTTCGATAGTCTTATATACAACATCCACATCCATCCTCAATTTCTTAGCCACTTGACGAGGCTTTAATTGCTCGTTATAGTATAGATTAATAACCTCTAATTTCTTACATGCGAGCTTAGCTTCTCTTTTCTTCAAAAAAGGATTGCTACTTAACTTCTAGGATTTGCCTTTTTATTTAATTGTCTCGTTGAGAGCATCTATTAAATTTTGACTGCCTCTAAGAGCTCCTCGTTACTCATCAACTTTACATCCTCCTGTAATATTTTTGCTTGTGTCGCTTCCTTAATTATTCATAACTGGTTTATTCCTGATTCTGGCAAGTCGAAAACTTTGAAGGTAAGCTTCAAGGAATTTGCAAAGCTCATCATCATTTTATATGTAACAAACATCAACATTGCTAGCTAAATATTCTTGAATTTTTTCTTAAGGAAGTTTTATGATTGCTCCACCTGTAAGCTTCTAGATTTGTACAGGGACTTCACCACTGTTTAGCAGTTATCCAGAATTGTATGTGAACTTTGTTGACTAAATAACGTTTGGGAATAATTTACCAAGCACGACAGTAGTCCATTTAACAATAGATTTCTCTTAAGCCTTAACTTTGCTTGGTTTAATTACAGATAAGGCATTAGAAATAAGAAAATCATCGCTTAATATCGACTTCTATGAGCAAGAAATTTCTGATTAAGATCCATTCTTAGACTCTTCGTTAGGGTGTGAGTTTATACCTGCATTCTAGTTATCTGTTTTTTAGATCTTCATTTATTACTAGGTATAATTTTACAGATGAAGCTTGATCAAATTAATTATATTATAATATCATTAAGAATATAAATAGATATCTTTAGTATTTTAATTATAAATTAAAATGGAAGGAATGCAATAATCGATTGGTGACCAAGCAGTATTTTAATTACTACCAAATGATGTGGGACAGATTACATATGCATATAAAGAAGGTGACTCTCCTCTTGAAATAATAGGACTTTATTCTTTGTCATGCAAGTTCGTAGAAGGACAGGATTTATTAGAATGGAAAGGTACCATTTTTGAGTTTCTTGTTTCTCATGATGATAATGCAATTGAGCTTCTTCTCCGCTATTTTGATTAACTTATAGAAAGCCCAGATTTATGCATTGAGGACTTCTTCAAAATCTTGATGTGAGCACTTCACGCTATTTTCATCAACAAACTTGATTAGCCGCTAAATGAAGTCTTATAGTAAAGCGAGCTTGAACTTAACCAACTTGCAATTCTACCTTTTAAAAATACTCTTGCAAACAAAAAGTTAAATAACACTTCATTTCAGAGTATTAAAATTGTGAAAATCTCTTAGAATATACTAACTACCAAGATCATTGATTTAAAATACACACGCTTTGACCATAATGCTGATTACCTCAAAGCTTATGAAAAAGAAAATAATTTAGATGAACAATTTATTCAATTCATGATTCGTAAAGTAAAAAAACAGATGTTAAGCAAATGTAAAATTCGTCAATCATATAAAATGAACAGCTTAGAATAAGAAAAGGGCTAGCAAGAGTAGCAAGAATAAGATACTAAAATCAAGATGAATGTCGAAATCAATTTAAATATTGAGGATTAATATCACAATGAAGAAGGGAATGATTTTCAAAACTTCTAGAATAATGATAATTTAAATGCCAATAAAACCAACTAAAAGGATCTTCTTAATCAATCTATCGAACAAGATTAATATGCTTCTAATTTAGTATCTTCAATAACGAATTAGAATCCTAATAACAATCAAAATCGAAAATTCAAACTAAATTTAGCATTGATTGATTCTGATGATAATGAAGTTGATTATTAGGATATTAGTTAAGTTCTGGACACCATGACGCAGGTCACTTACAAATAACCTAAACTTCTGAATAAAGATACCCATGCAATTTAAGTTTATTTAGAGGATTAACTCCTCGATTATCAAACTCTAATCAATAAATTAAGAGTGAATCCGCTCACTTATAAATAACAAGCAGATTCCTGTTAATAACTTTTAAAAATGTTCTAGGAAAAGCTGAACGAATTCATAAAACAAAAATATTGGCTTGCCACCGCTACAATCAAAAACACTAACATGGCTGTAAACAATGTGTTCAATATAGATTTGGTCGATTAGGAAAGAATAGAAAAGTAAAAAAAATATAGGACTGCTTCTAAAAAGCGATCATTATCTGAAAGAAACAAAAAGCAGTCAATAACTTACGAAGAGAAGATTATTTAATAAAATAAGGGTCTTGTTTCAGATGAAATTTATTTCTAAAAAAGAGAATCGGGTGCAGCTATTGAAATAGATCCCGATAGCTATAAACTAACGAGCAAGGATTCAATTACAAAAGCTTCAAAGCTTAAAGCTTAAACTAAAAATTATGATCGTCTTGAAATAAAAGCTTAAAAGAAATTATCCTTGAATTACAAAGCAAATATATTAGCTGATAAGGATTATGATAGTACATTACACCAATTTGAAATACGTGATTTTCCTACTCCGTAATTCTCTGAATCTGAGACATTACATTTAATGGGCACTCTCGATTACGCTATCAACTTGAATAAATATATTAATGAACATCGTGATGTAGATAAGAAGGAAATGTTCACCGGATCACCATTCTTCGAGTGTAACTAACATCGCCTTATGCATACCTCTTTTAGGCATTAAATATCTAAATAGAGTAAAATGACCAAATTTTTCTAGCATAGAAATTATCATTAGGCTTTCAATTCAGATTACGTTTTCAAGCCTTAGATACATAAGAACCCCTAGAATTATTCATACCCAAATGAACTTCTTGGACTGTTAAATATACTCTGTAATGGACCGGTTTATAATGATTTAAGAGCGACTTTCATGCTCTTAGCCGCATCTTATTCTTCAAAGCCTGAAGATATAACCAGTGAGTGTTTTTTAAACCCACTGGTTTTTCCACTATGCTAAGTACTTCAATCCTTAGTCTTCAATTTCAAACTTCAACCGTTTAAAGTAATTAGGATATTGGAAAAATATACAGAAGAATAGAATTTGGAGATGTTTCCTTCTATCTATAAACTTCATTACTGCAATAGGGATAATTTTTGTGATTACGTATTCGGAGAGAATTCAATAATTGTGGAGCTCATTTACTTTTACAGTGATAATCCTATCCCTAGATCACAATTCGCCGTTGTAAGAGAAAATTAAGATTATTATCTAGTGGCCATGTCGATGAGGAGAGGAATTATACAGATACCCTAAAGACTTGAAGTAGTTAAAGGTAAAGAAGAGCAAATAATTGAAAACCTGATTGATGAGTTATTTGCAAGTGAAGAATTCGATATAGGCCTCAGCAAGCCGTATATGATAAGGTTCTACTCAGTGTAACTCTAGGATTAAGAGCCTCCTTAAACTATCTATTAAATTCCTGCGGATTACTAGTATAGACTAAGAGACTTTTATGTCAAATTGTTTAGTTGGTAAATATACAAAGCCTTAACTTTTTATAGTTATAACTTTCAAGAGTTAGATTATTGTGTAGCAGATATCAGAAGAGGAGAAAAGTATATGATGATACTTATTGACACTATGGCAACCCCAAAGTTAGACAGTTATTCATATTATGAGGATACTCAATATAAATACAACTAAATTAAGCCCGAAAATAGAGCTAATGTACAAAGTTTCAGGAATTTTGCCAAAAAACTCAATGGGTTATAGCTAAGTAAGTATTTGTGTTTAACTTCCTATAGAAACTTAATGGGAAAAAGTGCAAAAATATATTGATTACTATTCTCAAGATTATAGTTTAGCATACTGTCTGGACTCAATGATATAATCAGTTCAAATTATGAAAGAATTCAATAAAACATTTGAAGGGAAGAAAACCAACGAGTCTAAGTCTATAGAATCTCTACTTATACAGATATAAAAAACTCTCCGTTAAACCCTTCTTAAAATTGTCCCTTAAGTATTCGAGTCTATATAATCATTGTAAGTTATTGAATTTCCTAACTTTGTGTATAGAAAAGAAAAATTAAATAAGATAGAAGACAATGCATTGAAAGAGGATATTCAACTGAATTATGAAATACCATTTGACTTACGATACAATATCCTCAATGTTTTACTTTGTTCTGAAGAGAGATCATTCAATTCTGCAACATATAATTTGCTAGAATATTCCAGAACTAAAGACAGTTTTACTGAAGATATAATTGATGATGTTGACAAGAGGAAATAATAGTTTGAACAAAATACAAAAACTGAAAGTTTCCATCAAAGTTCAAAGTTATAAGATCCTTACCATAATTACAAGTACTTGCGCCTGTTTGAGAAATTAACTAAATTGACGCCTTTGGACAATAGTGCACTCAAAACCTTAAATTCTAATCGACCTTATGATGACTACTGTGTAGTAAAATTAGAGACTTTTCCTGTAAGCTCTCAGGAACTGAAAAAATGTTACAGCGGCAGCGTGCATAAGTTCATCATCTCTAATATGGACTAGCTTTGTTTAACAGTTCAATAATAATACTAATGGAATACTCACAAGCAACTAAAGTAGGAAAACAGCCTGAGCGAATATAATATATTGTGGCAAAGATAGAGATAGCTTTCACTCACATATGCGCATAATGATAATGACTTACTCACTCCATAAAGGAATCGGGTTGATGGTAGCTACACTTTGTAAAATCAATAAAGCTTTTCAGATTCTCAAAGAAAAAGAGATACAAAGCTAAGTTTAAAGCAGCCAAACTAAAGCCAACTTGCAAGCAAATAAACTCTCCAGAACTTGTCATAGATAAAAAGTGGACAGGACTCCTCTTCCTCCTCTCTAAAGAAACACAGTGGTGGAGGGATTATGAGTCAGACACCAAAATACAACATTTCTCCATAACAACAATTTAACACTGGTACTCCTTAAATCAATCAATTCTAATCAAACAGTCTTTAACTCACTCCAACTTAGATATAATAGAATAAATTATAAGTTGAACCTTTCAGCAAACTCAAGAGTTAGACGCTAAATAAGAAAAAAGAGCAAAGCAAAGAAGAAGGTGCAAAAGAATAGTTAACAGAATGATCCTGTGACTAATAATTCAAAAGAGATTAAATTAGTTTAATAGATGTTAGGCACCAACACTAAACAAAAAGACCAGCTCATTGATCAAAATGATCCTTCAAATAGAATCAACGATTAACATCAGCAAATTGAAGGAGGTGGTTTTGCACTTGACACAAGAGATCAGAAGCAGCACTAAGAGGACTCAGGCAATCAATAAGCGATTCATAATGATGATGAAGAAGTAGGAGAAGATTATGACGAAGATTAAAGTGAAGACGAGTATGAACCAAATAGATTTAATCAACAAAGAACTTAGAATTTCTAAGAGAGCGATGCATGCATACCCAGGGACCACTGAGATTTTGAGAAAGACAGCTATTTCACTACATAACCTCCAATCTTTCCTAGTAATGGAATTTATAAACAACCTATACATAATCAAGTGAAAGCATCCGTAGGTCACCAAAACCAAAAATAGAACTCTTACTTTAAAAACCTTGGTGGAGTCGAATGTTCCATAATAAACATGATAATTAATAATTCAATGACTTTGATTTCTAAGCAGGAAATAATCTAAACCTTAATGATATCAATTCTAAAACTGATGAATTCAACAACAAGAATTAGACGTTGGTACTTTCAACTGAAGCAACCTAGTCCACAAAGGGACACCCAAGATGCCTTAGTCTCAAAACAAAGCTTCATAATAAAATATGAATCAACCTAAGAAAAATTCTACTAACTCCAACCAAGCTAATATCCTACCATTCCTTTGAAAGGCGTTTAAAAGCTTAATGAAGATAATTTCCACAAGTTATTTCCCATGTTTAAGTTTATTTGTAGCAAGAATGATTATTTAGTTTTTATAACAAGTTTTAAATCAACTCACTGCACTCTCCTCCCTAATTTTCTCTTATATTAATTCTCTCCTCTCTATTTAATTTTCACCAATTTCATCCAAGTTTTAAAAATCCTGGTTTTATTAAGATATTATTAAATTTATTGGATTATTGCCCTATAAATTGCCAGTTTTAAGTACCTACTATAAATTTAATTTAAGTTTGTAACAAACTTCTCAACCTAAATAATTTAAAAACTGTAAGCCCAGCTCTCTTCTACCACAATTTTCTTCAACTGCCCTATTTTACCCTACCAACTCAAGATTTCTCTAAGTTCTGGTTTCTAACCTTAAGCCCAGCTAATCGGCTTGAGGACAAATTTTACGTTTTCAAAGGCCAAACTAGACTTTTAGTCATTTTAAGTACCTTAACAACTTGATGTACTAAAATGAAAATTTTGGCAGCATTTCAGGTTTTACTGGTCGTTCAATAATTTTTAAAAAAATTCAGCTATCAGCTTATATTACCTACCTATATCCCTAATTGACCTAAAAGTTGGCTTAAGCCCAGTAGTTGTAGTTAAAAAGTAAAAAATCAAAAACGCTAGAGTTTTACTCAGTTTACTAAGTTTTTAAAGCTAACAGCTATTTAATTAAAATCAAGTTTTAAGTTTAAAAGTCAAGTGATGTTTGTTACAGTAACTAAAAGTCAAGATCTAAAAAGAGAAAAAGAAATCAAAAAGCTTAAAAGCCTAGTACTAGTCACGAAAGTGTTGCTATTTTTTCAGTTGGTATAATTAAAGCTAGGGTTAAAGAAACTTTAAGCTGGGGGAATAGTGGCCACTATTCAATTTTTTAAATCTAAACATTCAGGGTTTAATTTAATCAACAAAATTATCAAAAGTAGCAAGTAAAAAATTTTCAAAGTAACAGTTAGAACCAAAGTAAAGAACCCAAAATTTAATCAGTAAGAAAGAACCCAAGTAAAACTTTGTAAATTATTTAGAACTCCAAGAACCCTTTAAGAGATTTTTTAAAATTTTAATTTGCTTAAGTAGCCTGGCCAGGCTTTACGATCGATTTAAATAACAAGTAACAAAGTAACAGTGATTTTCAAAGTGGTAATTTAGAAACAATAATTTTTTAACAGAACCCAAAAAACATTAAAAAAGAACCCAAGTAACATTAATAACAGAACCCTTGATTAATTTAAAAGAATTTAAAAACTTACGTACTTACTTAAATTTAATTTGACTTTAAATGTCTGGAGCACACATTTTGAAAATTGATTACTGGTGAAGGCCTTCCCTGATTCTTTACTACTAGAGATTTTCTTTTAGATAATTGAGAAACTACCGGTTTTGATTTTTTGATTTTAAATTAAGAACAAAGTCAAATTATTACGAGGAATCAAATGATCTGTTTAGGGTATTTAATTAATTAAGAGCGGCAGTGACATGACTTAGAAGCTACATTTGCTCAAGTACAATCGCAGTGTTGCAATCACTGGATGTTTTCAACATAGCGTTTCGCTAATCAATGTCTGGCATGGTAATTAATTAAAGAATCTGAATCGTATCAAATAAACAAACAATCAGTTTTTACAAGGATTTTTAAACTTGCACAGTGACATGACTCTCAGGCTACATTCCTCCGCAGATTTTTCGCCAATCGCTGTCGGGCAAGGACGATAAATCGTAAATTAATTATAAAATAAATCGAATTTAACCTCGTTTCGAGGACGACGAATTTGAATATTCAAACGGGTGGCTCTAAGGATAATTTGAGATTTTTAAAAATCAATTTAATGATCACGGTTTCCCCTTTCCTCCTTCTTCAATTTACTCTTAGTAAAACTAAAACTACTTGCAACTTTAAGTACTGTAAAAAGGGAGTTACTCTTAGTGACTTTTTAAAATTCAGAAACTACTTAAGTTAACTTACAGTTAAGTAAAGTTTTTATTTGGCCTAGGTACTCACCCTGACTGTAGAGAAGCCTAAAAAAGCTTCAAGCGTAAATCGGCTCAGGCAGTATCTCAAACAGCAGTTTCTTGGTTTTTAAGTTTTCTTAAGTAAAGCCAGTAGTTTGGCACTCTACTAATAAAAATTAACCAGTCTAAAAAATTTAGGCTGAAACTTAAACTTCTCTAACCAAAAACTTTTTACTTTTGAACTTTTTATAGGTACTTTTAAAGAGAAAGCAGAGAACAGTAAATAGTAGTACTGCCCTGTTACTTTACTTCACCAGTTAACTAATGGTAAGGTAAGTAAGCTAGGCTTTATTTCTATTATTTCTCTCACTTTTGAAAAATTTGAGAGACTAGTAGCAGCACAGCAAATAAATTTAATTTTAAATGCGAAAATCTCAGCAGCTCTTTCCTAGAGTTTATCTCTAGGATGGGGTTGCACTCTAGTTCAGAGTAATTGATTGATTATTGGTTTGAGTTAAGTTAGGGAATCTGTATTACTGCTATTAATAATCCTATATCTTTCTTTTAATAAGCATTTTCACTAAAACTATAGAGCCTTAGACTTATAAAACTGAGAGTAATGTTTGTTAACAGCGTTATATAAATCTTGAAACAATATACAATTAAACTGTCCGATCTTTCTATGATTAATTAAAGCCCTAATATTATTATCTTTAACAAAGAATTCTGCTATTCAAATTATAATAATAAATCAAATGGAATTTGAAAACAGCAAACTCATTTCTACATACCTGGCTTTGATGTCTCCTATGAAAGAGGACAAACTGAACGAGGATATCGCTGGTATCGACTTCACTAAGGAGCCTGAGTGCTAACCCCTCAACTAACTTAAGGATGCAGCTTTCCATAAGATGGTATCACAAAACCCTTTTTAAATCAAAAGGACCTTGAGATATTTCTCACTTGGCTATCTCTACTACTATCTTTTGAAAAGTCATCACACTGGAGAGAGCGACGAAGGTTCCTATGACGACGAAGACCATGACGACGACGAGGACGATGACGATGATGACCAGGAGGAAACTAAAGTG
>ARYC01018891.1:0-24280 GCA_000711775.1 Oxytricha trifallax
CCAATTTCTCTCCAGCACCCTATATGCTTTCCCTAATTCACCCCAATTACCCCAATTCACTTATTCACCATTATCTTTTTACTATATTCCCCAACACCACTTAATTTGTTCAGTGATTATTCCTTCCAAATCCGATTCATGCAAAACCACTGAATGTAATTTGGAAGTTGTAATATGTAATGAATTGGTAAATTAAAATCTTATCAAATTATTAAATCTAGTATTCATTTACAAACAAAATTAAATGTAATATATAGCAAAGTGTGATAGTAGTCGATTATTTTATTTACTATAGTACAGGTAGTTATATTTAACGCAAAGTCAATACAAGAGTGATACGTCCAAGTTCTGTTTAAACTGTTATGGCATTTTCTAAAACATAGAAGACATCAAAGCATCTTGGGGAAGGATGCGATCTTTGGGATTAAAGCATAGCAACTGCTTAACGATCTTGAGGAGCTCGGTCTGGGGGTTCTCAATATCATCACCCAGACTTATTTCTTAGCAGTGTTTCATCATGTCAATCAATTGGTCCTTTGATGCAGGCAAGCGACCCTTCGATGCCACCTGGTATAGAGTGATTCCAAGAGCCCATGAGTTCAGCTTTCTCGCATTGGCTGCAACAGTTATATCAACTTACTATATCTCAGGTGCTTGATACCCATAAGTGCCCTCGCCATTGGTGTTCGCCATTTCCCCAGTCTCATAGCTTAGGTACCCATCGATCATCCATGAGAATGTTTTCGGGCTTGATGTCGAGGTGAGCAATATTCATTTTATGAGCAAATGCCACTGCCTTAATTATACCATAGCTTATAAAAGCCACTTGCTTGGGGTTCAGCCCTTCCTTCATCACTTTGCGGAGTTCAAATGGATAATACTCGAGCACGAGAGCAACATAATCATTCAAGAAGTGCACTTCGTTGAGCAGTTTTACAACGAATCTTTACGAGGGGTCTTTAGTCCTGTTCAATATCTGAAGTTAGTTAAGTTCATTGTTCGGATTGGTTTGGCTAATAACTGGCACCTTCACTGCAACATGGATAGTATCCTTTTAAGGCTTGAATAGAACATTTCCAGGGAGACACTGGCACTTGTAAACTCTGCCATAAGAACCAGAGCCAATTAAAGATTCTACTTTCAAGTACTTCTTCTCCAATTCCCACTTTGTCAATTCGTCAATTTCCTTATATGCAACATTCAAGTCTTCCCCCAGCTCTCTGTTCATCTCGATTTCTTGATGGTGCAACTGTGTTATTTAACCCAACAATTATTTGATAAGGCCTTCTCTTTTCAATGAAAAGTTGTAATTGTCAATAGTGCGCTGCAATAAATCCACCTGCTCTTTAGTAAGCTTGACTAAGCTTTACTTGCTTATCAGCGCTATGTCTATATTATCAATGCTTATTCATGCTTGATTTTGTATTATTACACCATCGACTTTTTGATACACTTATGTTGGGGATTTAGCTATGAAAGAGCATACTCAAGTCCTTGGTTATACTTATTCTAATCGTTTGCTAAATTCTAGAAATGATCAATGCAACGCTGCAAATTATTTTGCTTCTCCCCTATTACAATAGATTGGTCCCCAGTTATTAAATTGACAGTTCTTATCATTTTCAAGGTCATAATCATCGGAAGTGTCTGAGATTTGGCTTAATTCATTCAACTGATGCCCAATAATTTATCTTGGCCTGGAATTGTTCCATCGATTTTTTATATTGGGGTTTTTAATAATTATAACTGATTATGACGATTGATAACTATTATACAGCTTTTTTTCCTCCTCTTCATCGTGCATTGAACCAGTTGTCCTCAATTGAGCCTTTACTTTGCTATACACGTAGAAGTTAAAGCTCCCCTTACCACCTTGCATGCCTACTGATCGATGTTTTTGAAAGAACTCGAAATTCTGGAGACCGAGGTTTACTAAAGTCGTTTTCGATGTTTAAGTCCAATCCAGTGCTTCTACCCAAGGGGATTGATTGATGAGTTTCACAATGCTTTGTCTGGTGCTCATACTCATGACTGTATCAAACACGTAAACGTGAGTTAATTTCATTTGAGTTGGCGTTATCAGGGATTGCATTGTTTCAATATCATAACAATAGAATTCGATTTGATCCAGAGCATTTACTATATGCTTGAAGTTACTATACGCGATTTTATAACTCCTCAGCTTTTCTATACAAAAATCAACTCTATTTGAAACGATTTCAATGCCAACACTTCTGCACTAATGCAAGAGTGCCACCTGAAAATTAACCTGCCCAAAACCTGAGCCCAAATCCAGAAATATCGAATCTTTGAGAACCCCAACTTGTAGAATGAGGACATAACTTTCTCAACGCCGCCTTGAGTGATTTCCCCATAACCAATTTGTGCTTTGCTCTGTCTTAACTGTACTCCCAACTCAAGATTGTAGTGGGCTCTGGTGACATGCATGTGTTTTAGCTAGTTCTATTAGTCTTTAGGCTTGACTTAATGGATATTCCCCCATTAGTAGGCTGAGTCCTTCTTGATATTCAACAGCATGCAATTTAGAGCTTCTTTCAAGTCCTTTTCTTTCACTGAGGAATCGATCTCATTGATTCTATCTCCTGCCATTGACTACTCCTCCTATGAGTAGACTCTATTGAACGATTTGTTGGACTTCTATTAGTTTTATTCAAGGTGGGCAACAGACGGGGTTTCGGTAATCACAAGACGCTCAAGTGATTCTGTGAAAAATTGCGAATTCAAGCTGTAATTTTATTCTGATTGCGGAATTGCAGGTTATTTTTGGAAAGCAGTGGCTGGTTGAAAATAGATCCAGAAGAATAAACATCCATTTATGGCACAACATCCTGAGAGTGATTGATGTTCAATACGTTGCTAGTCATGGATGCTTATGGCGAAAGTGCAGTAAATAAAGCCATTGCAGGATTGGGTTTGAAGAGATCAGAAACTCCTGGATTAATTCTAGTGAAAAAGTCTAACTTGCTCTGAAACTTTGGCTTTATGCAAACTGGCTGAAACACATTTTGACTGGAAATTTTGCTTTGTAATTGCTGAATAACCTCTGCAGGAGATAATTATCTTGGTATCTCGTATTATATTGGGCGGAACTCTTCCAGGTTAGTATTAATGAGCAATGGATGACTTTGGTGTGAAGGTAAGGGGTTTCCCATCATTGGGTCATCATCGATAGATTGATCTGGGATTAATGCACTTGATTTGATCATCTCCTTTGGTGAATGTTCCACAACGTCAACATCATTCATGATTTCTTGCTTACCTGGGGGTAGCTCCTCTTGAGATTATTCGGTAATAGTTTCATCCATGTCGATTTGATCCTGTTCGTGGAATTCCTATACAGGGGTTGTGGGTATGATTTGTACTTCCTTTTCCTCTTCCTCCTCAACATTTTCGACATTATCAATCATTTTGGCATCTAAACAATCAATGAAAGAATCAGGTATTACCTTTAGCTTGAGATCGCTTAGTGACACGGGGTTTAGCCTTAGCAGGCTTTTGTATGTTAGCTTTGGCAATAGTTTTGGTCTTTGGGAGTACCAATTATTGCGAACACTTGTGCTTTCTTAAACTGTCCTAAGAGACTGCCTTATTGCCGCATTCGTCACAAGAGTACGTCTTATGCTTCATTTTAAACTCTTCCCAATTAGTTTGGTGCTCCCTTTAAATGTGATCATAGTAAGTAGAAGTGGCAGTGAATGTAGTAGTGTCAGTGCATTATCGGGGAGGAAGGGACACTACTTGCTGATCTTCTTTCTCTGATATTTTGGGGCAGCAGACTTCATTTTAGCGATTTCAATGTGTGCAAGTTAAATTGAAAAATTAATTACAATTACAATGCCGCTCTGGGGTTTTAAAGGAGCGGCATCAAATGGAATTGCAGTGAAACATTTTTATAAGGGAGCAGCTAACCAGTTGAGTTTGGTAGCTCACAACTGTTAATACATGTGTCATTTAGTTAGACAGCTTGAATATACTCAAGAGAATTGCAATTGCAGATTTAAATGCCAATGGAACATTTCCAGACAAAGGTTTAATTATTAATGGCAATATTAATATAAGGAAGCTAAGATAAATATAGGAAGGTAAACAATCGCTTTTGACTAAAGTAAAGCAGTATAGAATAAAGTGTATTATGATAGAATGCTCAAGTAATAAGAAGCAGTGATTAGTGAATGGATTAGGGTAAATCAATTTTTATGTTTTGATTATTTTTCAAGTGGGGGTTTAGGAGATTTGGCATATCTAGTACTCAGGACTCAGGCAACTTGTTCTCAAAAATGAAGCTTGTGGATTCTGCAGCTGCAATCGTATACCCAAAGTTCCTTAGAGTAGAGTTTGACATAGTAGGTGTGGCATTATTGCCAGCAGTCATATCGGGGAGGTTGAGAGCCTTCTTTGCCTTGTCCAATTGCTTTTAAAGTCTGGGCTTCAACTTGGGCTGTGCTATAACTTAATCTTCAATATCGGGATACACCTTCCTTTCTAGCTTCTCAGCATCATTACTCTTGAGTACTAAGGCCTTGGGGTCAAGCAAAACCCACATCTGATCCTCCAGCTCCCTTGCTACAGCAAGAAGTCTTGATGCTTTGGTGCATTTATAACCCACACTCCTCATGGATTTGTTCTCCTTCAACCATTTATCGAGTAAGATATTCAGGCACATGAATCTCGAAGTTTGGGGTCTGCAAGAATGTCAACGAAGAAGTTGACCAGCGATTGAAGTATCATGGCAATTCGCACCCCCTGAGTTGTCAATGCTCGTGCTGAATTAATAGCCTGTCTCGAAGGATTGCAAAAAGTTTTCGCCTTGCGATTGCGCATGAACTTGCCAGGCTTCCAAACAATAGAGGTGTTGAACTCGACGACTGGGAACTTGTCAACTTTCAAGAATTCAAACACGTCAACTTGGATATCACTTAGAACTTTGAAATATGAAAGCTAATCGCTCACATCGCAATTGTATTCGTCG
The DNA here is from genome assembly GCA_000711775.1 of Oxytricha trifallax. NCBI lineage: Eukaryota > Ciliophora > Spirotrichea > Sporadotrichida > Oxytrichidae > Oxytricha > Oxytricha trifallax. The sequence goes on from ARYC01018891.1 coordinate 4,991, forward strand.
ATAAAGGAATGGAATAGCTTACTGAAGCTCTTACGGAGCTGGCCATTTAAATAGCTTTGGAACACTGTGGCTTTCAAAGGGTTGAAAATCTTTAAGTACTTCTCAGGCATTTTCTCTATAGTCCTTGGTGAGAGATAGAATAATTCTTACCAGTGGCGACCTCGCCATAACGCTTATTTAGTAATGAGAGGTAAGCTGTGTTATAGACCATGTTTCTTAGCTCAAGCAGCTGCTCTGGTTGCAGCATCAATACGATGTTAAGCTTACGTTCAATCAAGCCGTCGGCAGTGTCTTCCAAAATAGCAACTGCCTTCATTATGCTCACCTACATATGGATTTAAAATCAATGTCTTACTGATTTGTCTGGAATCTCTAGCAAGGTAAATGGGAGGAGAGATAGTGAAAGGTTCCAGTGATCCTTTAGCATGAGATCGAATTTCATTAACTTGACTTGGGGCTCAGGATAGTTGAAGAAATCATAGGCAGTGTCGATAGTAGAGCAAGTCATCACTTGGGGTTGTTTGGATTCCTCAAGTTGATTTTCCTTGACTCCCAATAGTCGAAGGCCAGCTTAAGTATTCATAAATGAAGATGGGGCAAAATTAGGAATAGCAGTGTCAATCACGACTTCATCAGCGTCAGAGTCTTCTATGATTAAGGGCTTGTGCATGCGTTGATGGTGTCTGCTCAATGTACGTTTAAGCATCCATTTGCCGCAAACTTGGCAAGGAAGTTGGTCGAACTGGCTCTAAGATTTTGCATATCTAAAGTTAATAAATAAGAAGGGGAATTCTTACTTTAAAAGTGGGCCGCTGCTCTGGTTGCTGGCTTGCTTCAACTGATACCTTAACATTTAAATTAATATTATAGGGAGATAGTTGACAGAGATTCATAACTGCTGAGAAGCAGTCTTTACTGTAGTGGAAATTTTCCGTCTAAATAGAAATTGGTAAAGTATATAAAGAGTTTTGGGTTTAAGAGCAATATATATATATTAACTTACCAGAGCCATGATTAAGGTAAGTCCAACCATTAATTTACGCCTATTGCTGGGTAGATGCCGCAACCCATCATCATTGCGGCTGGCCATTGACGATTTTAACCATCATTGCCCAATATTCATCGAATTGCTGGAGTGGTCAGCGAATTGAGTGGAAATTTTGTGATTTGGAACTTAGTTATAAAAATTGAATTCAGATTTTAGATTTTAACTATAAATTATTAAACATACCCCTCTTATCTACTCATAAACCTCATTATACCCCCAACCTCTCACACTACTCCCTTTAATCACTCAACACTCTATGTAATCATCTCAAATTCATTCAATCTCACTCAATCAACTATCAGGGGTTTGGGGTTTGGGAGTTTTGTTGGCTATGCCAACCATATTTTTGAACCCCCTCAGATCGGTAGGTCGGTGGCCCCAATTTCTGATCTGAGCCACTTTTCAGGGACCTCCTCATATCCCCCGGATGCACCATGAGGTCCAACCTTGAGTCTCAGATCGACCCCAAACCACTCCCAGTAGTCTAGAAATCCAAGCCTCACTACAGAAACATAAAAAAAGTTGGTTTTAGAGTTGAGGAACCGCGGATTTAGAGGGGGGGTCGAATTATTTTCAATTCCAAGTTTGAAAGTGCCTATACTATCCCTAACGGATTATAGAGTATGACTTATATGATTTTACAAAAATTATTTTCCAAACTCCTCCCCATCCCACCATCCCAACCCAAACATCGCTAATACACTCTAGATCGACGAGATAGAAGGAAAGAAGCCGATTGGTGGTGGGAGAGGCCATATCCCATCTTGAAATGTCAGGGAGGTCCTAACGGCCATTTTGGCCTAGAAATTTTCAAAAAAGTGCCTCCTCCCCACCCCTTGAGTCCAGCCCAGCTCTACCCCATGTGATGTCTATGATGGCTAATTGATCATAAGCATTGATAACATTGCTCATTACTAATAACAAGTGACTATAGGGCAGACTGAGCAATAAGGGATGTGATAGGCTTCAAATACCAGGAAAAATGGGTCTTATTTGGACTTATTTGGCCTTAAGACCTAAAATACGGAACTTTTCCGGAACAGCACTTTGGCTTGGCTAACTTTATGACCCCTCCACCTGAATTTCGGAAATTTTGTTAGGATAACTAGGTATTGGTGCTGTTGATAAGAAAATAACATTAGGAAATGGTAGAGATGATAGGTTATGCTTAGAGGGCAGTAGACCAGCCCAAAAGTAAGGCTTTGGCTTAGAATTTAAGGTTAAAGTGAAGAATATTACTTAAATTAATACTATAACTATTCAAACATGCCTCGCTGAGGCTCGATTGCTTTCAAGCAACCCTTCCCCAGTGCAATAAACACCAGAGATTGGCTGCTCTGGCTAGAGGACCCCTCGACAGATAAATATTGTTGTCAGAGTCAGGTCATAGCCACACACAAACCCTAAAGACTTAAACTATGAAGTAAACAAACAACTATATCACTGTGACCCAGGCATAAACCCAGCCACCACTTAGCTTGGGCAACGAAGAAACGAAGTTTAAAACTAACAAACAAGCAACACAAGATGTAACTCGTAACACGTGATCTGCTGAAGAGATCTCACCTGTTGGTGACCTATAGAAGTAGAAAAAGTTAAGAATATGAATAGTACTTACCAATCCCTGGAACATTTCCTTTACTTGAAGTAAAAGTTGCTTTTAAGTTAGCTAAACTCAGACCAGCCTTTAAGTTCCACCCCAAAGCTCTTTACTTGAAGTACCAACAACAGCCCTGCAAAGCCCTCGGCGAGGATACAGCCTGAGAGGTCTTACGCCACTTCCGCCTTCAGGGTATGTACCCCAGCCCTTGAAGTGAGAGTCTCTTACAGAGCTAAGGATTGCTGGGTTTTAAAGTCAAGTTTACTTGAACTCAAAGTTTCTGTAAAATCAAAGTCGAAATTTTACAAGCAAAGCTCAAATTATCAAAGTTGCTCAAGGAGCTATAAAAACTAAAGTAGAGTAACTAAAAGCTAAAACTAAGCAGTAATTGCAGCAATTGGAGCTAGCAGCAGCTAGAATTTACTAAAAAGAACCAACCATCGGCTCCTCCAACTTTCTAAAAAATAATTATAGAGGCTTAGCCTCCGAAAATTCGCGAAAATTCCGAATATTTGCTGAATAATTTTACTAAAGTAAAGTTGGAATTAATTATTGTTATAATAATTAAAATTTTTGTTGTTGGTGTGATAATAATCTTAGGTCCATTAGTATTTGTGGTGGCCACCACTATTTGTCACTTATTGTTGATTTTAACCTTTTTAGATAAGTGAGCAACAGCAGATACAGAGATTTCAACTTAATTCACTCCTTCAGCAACAGATGATGATATTAGGTAAGTATCGTTCTAATTTAATTATCTTAACATTTATTTTTTTGTTTAATTTTCTTTTAGATTCAGAAAAGCAGAAGACTCGGAGGGCAGTAGCAGCAGGAGACAGCAGAGACAGCAGCTGAAGATGCGAGAATCAAAATCAAAGGTAAGTATTTTTACTAAAATCTTTTTCTCAAAAATCTTTATTATCTTGTTAATTCTTACTATAGGTTCAAGGTTGGAGAGAGAGGTGGGGTGGAACTCCCCACAAAGAGATTATTACTACTAAATATACGCGCTTCGGCACCATTTACGAGCTTCGGCACCCTCTTTACGCGCTTCGGCACCACTTGCGAGCTTCGGCACCCTCTTTACGCGCTTCGGCACCAAGATTGTCTGGTTTGATTAGATTAGGTGGCCACCATAGGTTTTAGATTGGCTGAACCGCACGATCTTGTCTGTCTTTTATCATTTTCCTCACGCTGGTCTGAGCTCAGTCTATTGCTGAGCGAGGGCTAGCTGCTAACTTGGCATTTATACTGTTATTCTCATTATTAACCCAAAAGTATTTGGGATTTTGATTTTGAAAGATTATCAAAGTTTTGTTTGAATTAAAGATTTTGATTATCAAAATAAGTATTAGGGTTCAGATTTAATTTTAAAAGTTGTTGTAGTAGTCTCTCTTAGTTTAGTAATTTTATTCCTGCCTATATTTTATAATAAAATCTTGAAACTTACACTCGATGTTCTTAGATTATTCTTATAGTGTCATGTGCAAGGTCTAAAACCCAAAACCCTTTAGAAAAAATGATTAGCATGTTTTGGGGTTTTGAAATTAATTTGATTTGACTTACTTGAATTTCTAAGCCAAAAGTGAGTAGTAGTTTAGAAATCGCTGCCCAAATTCTGTAATTCTGCTTTAACACCCACTCATCCTCAGCCCCTATGGCTGGCACTCTGTGCAAGTTAAGGAATGAAGCTTACCTACTTATCCTACTTCACGCTTCTTTGCCCTCCCTCCCTCCACAAGAAACTCACCACCTCAATAAGTGATCAGCAGAGCTGCAGAGTAAAGCTCGATCATATACTGGATTAACTGGCATTAGAATGAGAAGCAAGTTGATATGCTTACCTTCGAAGCAGAGTGCTCTCATTGAACAGTAACTTTAGCATGTAAAGCAAGCAGCTCACACCAGCTGCTCCAACTGCAACGCAGACCCAAGTCTTCTGTATATTGTTAATGATATAGGCAGATACTTACAATTGTAGCTTGGTCAAGGCACAAATCGCGGAGTGCGATAACGCAAAGTAGAGAGTTGCAGTAATCATAGCAATCCAGCACAGCACAAATAGCATCGCACTCTCCACTTCCACGTTGTAGGCATGCTAAGCATCATCAGCACAGAGAATTCACGAGCAAACCAGCCTCAGCAGTGAGACAGCCTCAGTTCAGCAGATAACGACGATTGAAGCAGTGAATTAAAGTTTTATAAGCATGTGAAATTAATATTCGATGGCTTACATCGAGAGTGAATTAGGGAAGTGAATTAGGTATTAAATAACGTAAATTAAATCAAAGACTCTATATCATCTGAAGGCTCTGCTCTCAAGTGCCCCTCCTCTCTCACCAGCATCAGCTGCAATACCTCCTGCTGATCAAGCACAGCTAGAAAGCATGTAGGACTCGCCATCGGCAAGAGTGATAAGCACTCTCACTGGATCGTTGTTTAAGGAGGCCACTGTAAGTTTGAACTCGGCTCCAGCCTTTACACTGATGTTGAATTCCTCGCACTTGCAGAAGAGGTCGCCTTTATGGTTCTCCACCTCGAAAGCATCGACTTGCTGCAGATACTTGCGCTTCCTGTACACCTGCACCTAGTAAGCATTGGGCGTGTTGTGCTGGTAGACGAATTGCAGCCTGAGTGGCTCGTTCTGCTTGTCTCTATAGTTTAGCTGTTCCATGAGTGCGTCCTGGTTTTTAATTTACTAATAATTAATAAGTGGGGAATTAGATTATAAAGCACTGTTGTAGTGGGAAGGGAATTCAGGCATTTCAACGCACTCTGCAAAGCAAAGCGGTTAATGGGCATGAGAAGTGAATTATAGAAAGTAATTAATGAATAGTAGACTTTAGATGAGAAAGATTTAGACATCCTAAATGTACAGTTGTAAAGTTTAAGTTTTATCAATATAAAATCTATGAAATAAATGCTTGAATATAACAAAATATAAGGAGTCGTTGATCCAAGCTGCCCTTAGGTGTGAACATCATTGCAGGTTGACAGCTTCTTCATAATCTCATTCATTATTCAACTCTTAAGCAACTTTTTCTGCTCCTTGATTTCCAACGGCTTGTTCAATGGGAGCTTAGTCTCTTGCAGCTTTATCTCTGGCATCCTGGTCAGCGTTAGCTTGATCTACAACGTCCTGGTCAATGTGAGCTTGATCTCTTGAAGCATTTTCTACTTCAATCATCTGCTTCTACTGAGTTTCATCATGTGACTGTGATTGAGAAGTCTAATTAGGTTTGGGTCTAGGGATGCTCATGATACTAGTTTGCTGCTTCTTAAGGTGAGGCTGTAACGCAGATCTGCTTAAAAGGTCAGATCTCTGAGGAGTAATACCCTTACTAGTCGTGCCATCACTGGTAGAAGTCTCATGATGGGAACTACCAGGTACTGGTTCGAGTTTTACTGAGGTATAACCCCAAATTGATTCTGCCCACGATTGGTAGAAGTATTACCAAATAAAGAATTCCCAGCCTCAGATATCCCCATACTATTGAATACTTACTATTATTGGTCCTTAGACGTCATCATCCCCTGATTAAGACCAGCGTTTTGTTGGCCGTAACCATGGTTTTAATTTTACAATCCCGTATTTTCGTCTGAGATATCATAAAGACCTGGAATTGTTCCATCAAGCTTCCTACCCCACGTGTCATTGCAACCTTAAGAGTTAGTTTATGGAACATTTCCATCACCAAGGAGTTAACCTTAGTTGATAGAGTGTTATTAGTCTGGTTCAATCTGTTGAATTTAAGTACCGAGTCCCTTATCTGGTTAATTTTCATCATCCACGAGTATGACCTAAGTTTTATCTTCATCAGTATCGAATTATTTAACACTTGATGGCCTCTACCTTGAATTGGAACCCGTTTGATTGCAATCCAGTCTTGAATTCGAAGCATTTGCGTTAGCTTACCCTCTGTTTAAGGATAGGACCTCTTTGCTTTGATTTTAAGAAGGAAAATCAAGTAGTTTTGGCAGTTTTCTATGTTGTAAGAGCTACCTTTACTTTTGTCTCTATTCCTATCTGCGGGTAAAATCTTCAGCGTAATACTTGTACATGTCATTACCAATCGTTTCTCTGCTCTGAGTTTACTTGAAGCCTTCATCTTGCTGGTAATTTTTCTAACCCTAGAAATCATTCATGCCATAGTTTATATTGCTTCTAAACATTTCCTTTCTGTTTAAGTTGTACCCTGAAGGAAGCTGCTGCTGCATCTGATGCATGTTAGTTGACAATCTAGACTACTACTAATCCCTTTGCTGGTGATAGTTTTACGAGTAGTTTTGGTGAACTCCTTCATAGAATTACTGTTGATTTGGGGAATTTGGAATTGTTCCGATAGGTGTAGTTCCATAAATTTCAGTAGGATTTCTCTGCTAGAATTAGTTCACTGATGAGAGAACTTGCTGGATTTGCATCTTGTCCTGGTACTGTTATCTATGTTGCTCATGTACATTGTCAAATGCTTGCGACTATCTTATAGAATGGGACTGCTGATAAGGATTTGCTTGGCTTGCCTGTCCATAATTAGAAATCCTTGAGGGAGTTTGTGAAAGTCTATAGCTCTGCATCAAGTCTTCGTCTTCCATTTCTACATCTTAGTCAGAATCACTAATCTATATCATGCTGTTGAGTGTAAGTCCTTCAAACATTACAGCGTTGTCATGATCATTTGAAAGCTAGTTAACTTTTCTGATGTAGAATGATGGGGGTTTAACAATCACTTTCCTATAAAGAAATGTTAGAATTGAAATCCACTTACTGAAGAGTGTCATTCTTTTTGGAGCTGCAGTGCAAAAACCTGTTCTTGAAAGCTTCTAAGTGGAGAAGCCATGGCGAGTTCTCAAGCAGAGCTTATTCTCTGGCAGACAGTCCATCTAGATTTTTGATTGGAAGTCTCTTTACTTCGTCTTTTAGGGCAAGAAAAATTTCGTCATCATATCTCTGTTGTTTTGAAAGATAATTATCTGGCCAAGGAGGATTTCTCTATGCTTAATCAGCGAGGCTTTGAATAAGACCCATTACAATCTTTAGATCATCAGGGATCGACCAGTTGAGTGCATTTATGAGAGGGCCGAATTCATTCTCCTTCAATTAGAGATAACTATAGAACTTTTAATCTAAAATATGCTTACGTTGATTCATAAATCTTGAAATACTCTGGGTAAGATTTATGGATAAGTTCCATAAAAGTTTCATGAAGACTTTAGAGTAAATTTTGCACAAATAAAAGATCTTTCCTTAAGTTTGTGCGAAGGTCTGAATTGTTGGGAGGGTTTTTGACCAAGGTGACGAGTGTATTAAACTGATAGATTGTGTTAATAATGCTAGAAGCCTGTTAGGATATCCCTTCTAAGCTACAAACACACCATTATTTATTTAGCCTATGAGCATTTACCCTAAAATATTTAGCTAGCATTAAATTTTTACTTAAGATATCAGAGCGTTCTTAAATAGATTTATTGGCAAATCTATCAAAGAATTCAATAATGTAGTCGAAATTCTTGTAGGTCGAAAGTGGGGTCTTGTAGTAAATGACTAAGTCATTCGGAACTTCCTTCCATGACTCACATTTCGAGGCTTTTTCATAGGTGATTATCACTTGATTCTGAAGATATCCAATTCCTCTATGCAAATCAATGTACGCCTGATGAAGATTAGTTGATGAGTACCTATAAATTAAGTTAGACAAATGGAAATGTTACATAAAAAAGAAACGCACGAAAAATTAACGAGCCCTGTATTGGAAATCGTCGTATTAAAATAGAATAGTCTTCTCCATTTCATATCTTAGCTTGCACCCATAGAATCGCACTTCGAATACCTGCTTCATACCTGTAGAGAACGCGGGGTCTTCAGTAAAATCATGTATAAACACCTGGCAAGCTTCTTTCAATTCATTATTCTTCGAATCGATACTTTTGGGGATCAACACAGTCTTTTTACTGTACGAAGATTTGATCGTCAATGACTTATCAGCATTCTTGCGGATGACCCCGAATATTGACTGAGGAATGTCTCGACCACGTTGATGGAAGATCAGCTCTACAATGATAGAGTTCCTGTCGTTTAAATAATCAGAGAAAAGCTTTTCGTTATCAGAAAACTATTGGCCGAAGCTGCCAAGCTCATAGAAACTTGCCTTCTTGTAATCTATTGTACCGAGCCTTTTGAATACATATGTTCTAGAGAACTCATCGAAGACAAGCCAGTCGAGAGCATGCAAGAGAGGAAACTTCATGGGGTTCAAGAAGAGGGGGTTCACAATAGCCTAGGGGGCTGCTTTGAAGAGTGCACATAGTAGCATACAGAATGATCTCCTTTCGATATAAACCAGGCCATCGCTCAAGAAGTTCACTAGCTGCATGAGTTAGTCGAGGTAAGGAGTCGAGTATTGGCAATTGAGCACTTTGCTGCAGAAGTTTACATTGGGATTGAATGCATGCTTGTCCCTGTACTGGTAATCCTTGATTCTGTTTGGTTAATGGATGAATCGATGAGGAGTAAACATTAGTCTGTAAACAGAAGCGTTAAAGAAGGGAGAACCAGTGTAATTGTACCAAGAAGACTCGAAAATATCCTGAATGTACTCAAAACATTCATTAGCTTTCTGAATCATGAATGGGTATTGGAAAAATTCCGAGGGCAGTAACTCTTCAAATCTCTCCTTGACATACCAACAGCGAGTGAATAAGAAATGGCTGGGGATCATGTCAAGCTTGTCCTTGACCTAGCTTTGAGATGCTTACTCAACATTTGAGCTTAGAGTCTTCTGGTGGTATTTCTTGCGAGAACTTAATGGGTATCTGTGTTGCTCAAAGCTGCTTTGATTGGCATTGACATTAAGCATTTACTGGTCTTCTTTTCCGTCATCGGGATAACCACCACCAATATTATTTTAGTTGAGTGAATTGAGAGAGGTTTTCTGTCTCTTTATTCTCTGCTTTTCATTTTCTTTTATCACGTCTGAAAGGTCTACTTACTCAGCTCTCTTACCAAGCATTCTCTTGTACGTTGTTTGAGTAATTAGCTGAACCTCTCGGTCTTTTTCAACGAAGCAAGATTTTCTTTTCATCTCAAGTTGATATTAGACCACTTTTTCGTTTGCAAAGAAGAAGTCAACAGCACAGGTTCCAGAGTTCATTTTTTGGAAATTCTAAAGCATTTCCAGAAGAGGGAACTCACCGAAGCAATCACTCTTCGCGTATTTCTTTTCGAACTGGGTGATAAGTTAAATCACATCTATAGAGTAGTGAGAGGTTTTCAGGTCTTCCGAGATGGTGTTCTTGAGAATAGTCTCATATTCCTCTTTTAGCTTTGCCTCAATCAATTCCCAACTGAAATTATCATTAGGATTGGGGGAACGCTTTAGTTCATGTTCATCATGCTTTCAGTAACACCACATGCAGGTCGTTCGTAGTTAGAAACTCTCATAGCGCAGCTGAATTGGCTTCCATAAGCTGATTTCCTGGTCTGGCTTTGGTGATGTCTGTCATATCGAGTCTCCCTTTCCTCTGAATGGTCAGAGTTGTTCAAATTGCTGCTCTTTCTCACACTGTAGGGTTATTTTTAGCTGGGCTCTCTCTGGCTTTGAAGTCTGTTTCTTGAGGGCTCTGGGGTATAGCAGTCTCTTTATTTGGCAAACTTGCTCTTGGAATCGCTTTCGAAGGTGGTCTTCTTCACTGAGGGGATGTTTCTCAGGTTGTAAGAAGTGGTCACGCGTTACTTCATCTGTTTGGGGGATTGTTGATCATCATCATCCTCATCATCATCATCTTCAACATAATGATTGACTTGGGTGCGACTTTTCGAAGAGTTTAGGCTGCTTGCTGCTGGTTTAGGTAGAGGGTTAGTAGGTGATGGGTTTGCACTTTGTCCCCTTGAGGTCTTCTTCAGTCTCTCAGCTTCTTATACCACAGCTTCATCTGCCAAAGCCTCGATTTCCTTGACAAAATCTTGTTCTGCGGGATCGTTGTACTTGGCTTTGAAAGCATTCAGAAGATCAACATCATTTTTGATATCGAGTCCTGAAATCTTGAGGACTCTAATGACATTTTAGTTGGTCGTAGGCTTGGTGAACTTCCTCTATTGGTAGTCTGCGGGCATAGGGTAATCAACTTAAAATGAACTACCACTGATGGTATAGTTGGTCTGGCTTTGAATTGAACCTTTCTGGATCTGAATGTTGATGTTTTGAGATTAAATCAAATCATCCATGTCCTTGCGGAATTATTCTGCCTCGGCGAGAGTGAACGTAGACTGAGTGGCAGTGTTAATGCTAACCTGACTCATGATTTATGAGACAAAGTTACTGGCTGGCTTGCAAACGTACTCGGTCAGGATAGGGTTCATTCCTTTGCACTGGATCAGCTTCTTCATGAGCAAGGCGATGTTGAATGGATTTCCTGATGCGAGGAATTCGAACAAGGAACAGTTGAAGACCAGGTTTTGCTTGGAGTTCTTGCACTCCACAGTCACTTTGGCATGTTGCAGCATCAATCTGATGGCACGATCCCCTTACATAGCTGAAGAGATGTGCCTGAGTTTATCGAAATCGGTGTTGGAGAAGTTAAAAGTTCCTGTGGGAAGCAGGAAATCTTCGAAAATCATTAAATTAATTATAAAATTCTGAAAGATCGGACTTAAATCATAGTTCAAAATCTCAGAATGATTTTCATTGGTTTGAGTTTTTAGTGTTATTTGAGTTATTAGTATTAACTATTAAACTTTAAAAGACTGTAATATATATAACCCTCACAAGGAACAGCACTTAGTTATTGGAAATGTTACATTCATTCAATACATCATCGATTAGTAGCGAACATTCATACAATTCCTTTTCATCGCAGTCGATTCTGAACTTTGGGTTTCTCTGCAATCAAGAGTTACAGGAAATCAAGCAGAGTACGCTGAAGCCATAGTAGAAGACTATACTCAAGTGGACATCAGCCGTGCTGGGCACCAACTTCCCCTCAATTCCTAAGCCATTGAAGCTCACTTACACTCAGGCACTCTCCTTAACAATGGGTAGGTGCCGCCATCAACGATGAGAATTCTGAGTGGACAAATCATAAGACTGCCATTGGAGAATGTTGAGTGAGCAGTATCATCGTTAGTCGATATTTCAAGTTTGGCAACTGATGACCAGCTATGTTATGGCCTTGAGCAGTACCTTCGTATGATTAGAAAGCCATAACAGCATACAGGGTAGAGAAACTCTAATGTAATGCATAAGAACCTGCAGATAAAGTAGAAAGATGAGCTGTGGTAAGGCCTGCAAGACTTCATGAAAGAGCAGGGTGGGGTTTTCGATTTATCAAATCGTGAGTACTCAAACCATTAACCAATGAATGGATCCTCCAAGAATCCTTACTGAAACGCCGAGATGCGAAGCTGGCGCTAAAGAAAATCTAAGTGGTTTAACAATACAAGGTAGAGGGCATGAAACCCAAGGATATAGCACTTGAAATGGGTGTGGATCGACGATTTGTATACAAAGCAATCGAGAAGTTCAAGTATGAGATGGAGCACAGGGTGCTGAATCCAAAACTAAAGCTCAAGAATGGGAGGAAGAATACGCGGAGCAACCCGCTGTTGCTGAAGGCGATTGCTACTATACTTGAACAGTAAGGCATATACAAGATCACTGGCTGGCGCCTGCATCATAACTTGCTTGAATTGGCAGAGTAAGGACTAAGAATATAAGAACCTAACAGTGCCCAGCGTTGCTACGCTATTAAAGGTACTCAAGGAAAGTTTCCATTTACGACTTGGCAAAGCCCAGAACGCCAATGCGAAGTATAGAGACCCATTCTTCAACGAGAAGAGGCTTTGGGTGTCAAGACTGCTCGCGCAGCTATTCTTGGAGGATGCAGTGATCATATCAGTGGATGAATCCAACTCAGGAGCGATTACATGCCTACAAAGCAATGGAGTTTCAATTCAGCTGCCCTTCACAATGAAAACCAATAATTTGACTCCTCTCTGGCCCCTGCTGTTAGTAAGACTGAGGTTCTCGTCACCGACGATGTCATCCAGTATGGCGAGATGCTGGTTGGCTACTCTAACATCGAATCGAACCGCATCTATAATCAATGGGGCCAGAAAGTATGATAAAATGAAGACCCCGAACACCCCATTTTTGAAAGACCAAGTTTCAATTCAAGATGAAAAGTGACCTGAAAGCTGAAATTCTGAGACCCCAAGCAATTCTGGGAACCCCTAGGTAAGTATTGCTGCTATTGCTTAACTATTTGAATACAGCGTTATCAGCAGCTCGAGAGATGTCAAATCTGATGGTAAGGGTTCTATAGTAGCTTAAGAAGACTAATTGGCAATACTGCACGAATAGTGGCTTGATCTGGAATTGTTCCATTCTAAAATTTCAAGGCCAAATTCGAAATCGATCTTTAGAAAGTTACGGAGGAAATCTTCCGCCTAGAGACAGCATATCTTTGAGGTTAAGGAGTAAAGCCTCGCTGCTACCCTGTCAAATGCAGCGACAAATACAAGTATACTCAGCTGTCACCTATCCTAGAAGCCTCAGAGGGCAGTGCTCAATAGACATCCCTGCAGAAGCGCTTCAGCGCGATCAGAATATAGAGCTCCTCCAAGAAATCCAGCAGCTAACCATAAACCCCTCTCAAATCTGCTTCTGTTCTCACTCCATTGGTCCAGAACCTGGCCAGTCTCAGACTATTATCAACTCAACGCAAGGGCAGTGAGGTATTGAGCGCGAATGGCAATTAAAACTGGGCAGGCATCACTCCTCGACGCTTGCAGCTGTCCAGCAGGCCTCAAAGCAGCAGCGAAATCACAGAGAATCGACAGGAAGGTAAGGCAAATTCTCTGGATTTTGACACTTTTATAGATGATTCTAAGTTCCCTAAGTCCATTAAGGGCAGTAATCAAGCAACCCAAGCTGTAGTCGATGCAATTGAGGCCTTACCATCATTCACTTATACTCCCATCGCAATCGCAAAGCAGCAAGTCAACCAGCGGTTGGGGTCTTATGGGCTCTTGGCTCGAAATCTCTCAATCACCAAGGAATCCACTAAGAGATAGCAATTTTCGATGAGCTTTGTGGCAGCCATCACCAAGGACCAGCTGATCTCTAGCCAAATAATTGAGGGAGCCTTCGATGCGGTGCTGTTTGAGAACTTCCTCTATCACACCTTGCGCCAGCTGCGCACAGACAAGGATCTCGCCCAGAAGATGATAGTGCTGCTCATGGACAACGCAGTCATTCACAAATATTCAGAGGTGCTGGAGACTGCTAGGAAGTTCAAGGTGACTGTCCTCTTCAATGCAGAGTATTCACCCTGGCTTAACCCCATCGAGCAGTCGTTCTCCGACATCAAGAGGCACCTCCGATAAGAGCAAGCTGACAGCAAGTAAGCATACTATACCTAACTTTTCATAGGATCCACCTGGTGAAGCGGCTCTCGCAGATTCTGAAGGCTATGACCAAGACAGACGTCAACAAGCTCTGGGCTTTCAGCGTGAAGCAGTGGTGCAGCACCATCAAGCATTGATTTGTGTGAAGTTGAGATGAAGGACGATGATTTGAGGAGCAAGAGCTATTGAAGACACCAATACCTACTGAAACAACAGTTTAATCGTCAAATTTATTGATTAAAAGCCCCCTTATTACATATCACACTTTTAAGTTTTAATTTTAACTAATCAAATCGAAATCCAAAAATCTCTCTCATTTTCGTTCATTCAAATGACCATTTTGGCTCCTCCTTCACTAAAGCTGTCGAATTTGGTGCTCAAACAGTCGAGCAGGACTTAAAAATTGCTGAGCTGGGGGTTTTAAAGCATGGAGAACACGATTGGGTCCTAAATTTGAAGAAACACTCGTCGAGCAACGAGTTATAGACCATTTATGGTGATTCAACTCTCGATCATGAATATTTTGTCAATAATGTCAATGTTTGTCAATCATTTTGGAAGTTGGACAGTAAAAATGACTATTGGGAACTAAACTAGTGAATCAGCTAATAAATTTGAAGTTGCTGCTTCAAATCGAACTTATATGGTTGAAATTTATCGAATTCTACATCATTCAGCTATAAGTGTTCAAATAGAATCGAAAAGTAAAATTGGTTATAATTAAAATAATAGATTTAAATTTTGATTAATTTCTACAATTTCCTATTTTTATCTATTTTAGCAATATTTTCTTGTAAAATCAAATTTACTATTAGTGGAATAGCAATAGCTTTTTATCCATATTTATATTAATAAAATATATTTATTTTTTTTAATAATTTCATTTTTTCTTTTGATTCCTCGATTTGATCGGGAATCAACAATTAAAATTCTTCTTATTTGGATTGTCTTTAGGGTTTTGCTTAGAAATGTATCTAAGTTATGTTGTTAAATATAGAAAGGGTTATTTTCAGGGTTTTGACTATGTAATTATTATTAGTTGTTTCTATATCCTTTTCTTCAGCTTAATACCAAGGGTACTTCCATGCCAAGTCCAATTTTAGAATAATTCGTAGAAAAATACCATATTTATGAGTAGCGAGCCCTAGCTCAGTCAGTTGACATCTTTAGAGGTTCCAAGGACAAGGTCTTTAAAGGCCAGCTTATAACGCATTGATCTGTAGATTTTCACCTTTAAAGGACCATGACAGCATGAGATGTGCAATGGACAAGGAAAAGGGTCGAAAATAGTCCTATCATAGAAAAGTCAATTTTCCCAATAATAATATTGTCATCTCAAACCATCATAAATATTAACTATAATTGTACATGGAAAATTTTGTCTGGGGTCAAGTATAATATCATTTTACATAAAAAAAACCTTGATTTTCTCATCCAAAAACACAATTATCAATTTATATATAGATATTTACCCATAAAAGCATAAAATTAACTATGCCTGGAACCATGTTCAAGATGATGTATATATAGTTTAATTTTTTCCAGTTGTTTTTTAGAGGTAATTGAGGACGGAGAATCTAAAAACAGTATTTTTGGGCACCATGGAACACTCGGTGACCCTCTTCCATGTATACAGTCTGAAATGATCCAAATCTCTTATTTTGACTAGTGCTCAGTCAAGTCATGCCTCAAAGAGTCAATCTAATGTCTTGAGGTATTAGGTCTTGTTAAGGACCTTCTAATGCATATATATGTGGACTTTGACCATCTATGGGTCAATTAAATGAAAAGATGGATTAACTAGAAGTTATATGGTCATGCCATTTTTATTATAGAAAAACCTTCATTTTCTCATCCAAAAACACAATTATCAATTTATTTATATATAGTTATTTACCAATTAAAATACCAATGTCTCGATCATCATATAGATTTATATATTATTTTTGGTAATTAAGATGATAACTTTGACAAACCTGGTTAGTCAATTAAGAGCGAAGATTTTGGGAAATAATATCAATTAAAATATATTGTTAATTTATTATTGAAGTAAATGTTTTATAGGAATGAATTTAAAATTAAAATAAGATGAACTCCTGAAGGAAATAGAAGGAAAACACCCTAACTTTATCGGGCTCGTGGAAACGAGACTACAGAGAATAATAGGATTAAATAGTAATAACATAGCATAGACTCAACTAGCAAGAAATTGAGGAGTTCTGGTGCTTAACAATGGTAACTTCCGCATGTAGACAATATAAACACTGAGGTAGTACATAGCTTGGACTATACTGAACGTAGGAGGGTTCCCGCTACATATATTTACGATATAAATTCCACCGTATTGGAACGAAGAGGTGAAAGAAATTTAATATAGATTCATATACATGATTAAATCATTAAAGCAAAAATGTAATAAGTAGAGAATAATAGTAATGGGTGACTTCAACTTTCACCTAAAAGATTTAAGCAAGAGACCCAACAAAGAAGGGCTGAAGGAATCTATTCCACAAGGAGTAGAAACTCATATAAGAGGAACTAATTAGAAGAATAATTTTTCCAACTTTGAGACGAGAAGTTGGGAAATAAGCCAACTAAGATTAACGGACCAAAAATTATTACAAGTGAAACTTAAGTTAAAGTTTCAAGAAAATGATTTGAAATTGTCAGATAAAGAGAACAATCTGAGGATATCCCATAAAAGAAAGTAATGTTGGATGTCATTTATAGAGGAAGAGAGAGAGAGAATTAAAGCTGAAGGAGCTTGACTAACCAATTCAAAAATGCTTTGAAGAAAAATTAGAAAAACACTTTAAATGCAAAATTGGTACCAGTAGCCACCGTAATTGGCTATCAAAGACAGAGTAAATAGCATTCAAAAATGAATTTCAAGACATAAACTATAATGGAAAAAAGCAATCAGAGACCTTGAACATTTCCTCGATAGAAACGACTTAAATGGTTTCTTTTATCAAGTAAAAAGATTGACCAAGAGTCAAAAGCAATCGTAATAAACAAGAGGAATCACAATAAATGAGGAGAGAGTAGAATTGGGAAAATCCTCAAAAAGACACATTTTAGAATTTTATAACCAGCTGTTTAAGGATAGCAGGAATGGAAACTCACAATTAGGGCAAAAAGCAGGTATAATTTTGACTAATGAACAATAATTGGGAAAGTTTTGCAATGAACTAGATGTTGAGAAGAGGATCAAAGAATGCAACTTCAACAAAGCTAAAGGTCCAGACAGATTTGACGGAATAATCCTGGTAAAGTCAGAAAGAATTCTAAAAACAGTTTGCCAGAAAATCGCAGAATGGTTAAACACAACAACAATTTCCACAGTATATCAAAGAAGGCAGGCTAATCTTACTAAGTAAAAGCTAAGGAGATTTGTACCCGAAGGTACCAAATACTAGGCCAATAGTTATCAACTCGCATTTGAGTAAAATCGTTGAAAAAGTTATCATAAACAAGATCTAAGATAACAAGAGTGAATCGTTGAAAACTGGAAATTATCAAAATGGATTTAAAGAAAACAAGAGCACCCACATTAATTTAATGAGACTTCTAAAACACATAAAAACGTCAAGAAGGAAGAGTAACAAAAGAGAAGCTTACTTACTAGTGGATCTACAAAAGGCATATGAGTCAGTCTGGAAAGACAAGATTATTGAAATTATGAAAAGAAGAGCAATCCATGAGAATGACACTACTCCAATAAAATTAATTAAGGCTCTATACTAAAACAACAAAATACAATTTGAGGGCGCTAAGGTCTAGACACAATAAGGAGTAGCCCAAGGTAGTAGATTATCACCTATTTTATTAAATATTTACCTATAAGACGCACTTTATTCTCAACCAGAACTGATGTCCTTGATTAAATAAGGCAAATTAATTGCTTTTGCAGATGACTTTTTAATTAACATCACTGATCCTGAACAATTCAAGAGAGTGCTAGAATGCTTTAGGAGATTGGAAATATCCCACAATTTAAAACTGAACAGGAAAAAGAGAGTGTTTCTAAGTGATGCGAAGAAGATTGAAAAATCATGCAAATTGAGAGAATCTGTAAGGTTCAGGAAGCGAAAAGCTAGGAATGAACATCTGTTTAAACACTCAATAATTGTTTAAAAACACATGGAACGAAATAAAACAAAAAGGTGAGTTCTATCAAAAGCTGACTAAATCAAGCAATTCGATTGTAGGCGATAAAATAATGGTAGCACAAATAAGATCGTTACAAATCTATAAGTAAACCCCACTGGTAGCAGCCTAATATATGAAGATCAGCGAAATAGAGAAGATGGAAATCCAGCTTAAAAGGATTGCATTTAAGACATCCAGGGATATTCCAAACAAAATATTAAGGAATTTCACCCAGCTAAAAGACACCACACAAATGAAATAATCCTAGAGCTGATTCAGAAGAACATGAAAGATAAAAGCGGATCTGACAGAATTTGCGAAAATAAAAAGACCCTCAGAGATACTCAAATAAAAAGGGGAGGTCATGCAATGAAAAAAGAAACTATTTATGACTAAAAATGTAATGGACACGATGATGGCCATCAGTTAGGGCAGAACCTATTTCGACATACGGCATGAGCCACTACTGTAACGTACAAGAAATGTTTGTAGAAAATAATCACCTCGGAAGCTGCAACTCAATAAATGCAGCTGGTGATCCTACAAGTTTTTCATAACAAATAAGGGAAAACACAATCATTGACATGTAAGGCACCACCTAAATAGAGATTATCTTGAACATGTCTGGCTGGACAATAGAATAAGATAATTAGAGGCATACGAGTACTACTAACCAGTAAAAAAACATTTTAGAGTGGTGTATGTCAAGAAAAGAGAAGTAGAATTTGATGAAAAAATGAAATGATTTCAACGAAATGAATATCCACAATAGAGTATAGAATCTTGAGTAAATAAGGAAGTAAAATCTGAGAATTATAATACAAATATTTAAATTAAAATAATAAGAAAAAACTAAACAACTAAGGACATGATGGAGGAATCAAAATTCAGTGGAAGATATTCGAGATATTGGAATAGTAATTCACATAGAAGAGAATGTACAAGCCAATGGACCAAGAGAGAGGAGAAGAACTGGAGCAAGAGTATGAAAGGTATGAGAAAGACCTCAACAGAAGCAACAGTAAGAACTTAAACGAGTTAGAAAACTGCATTTATAGGGATCGACCAGGAATATCACCAAGGGTAGAA